>VSWD01000003.1:5841244-5908332 GCA_033119305.1 Pinctada imbricata | reverse complement strand
TACGGAAGCGTATTAGTGCCAATTGACACTCTTTTTTATTTATTTTCTACACTTTTTTTCTGTAAATTTTACACTTTTTTCTGTAAATTTTATACTTTTTCTGTAAATTTTACACTTTTTTCTGTAAATTTTACACTTGTGTAAATTTTACACTTAATGTGTAAATTTTACACTTTTTTCTGTAAATTTTTACTTTTTTCTGTAAATTTTACACTTTTTTCTGCAAATTTTACACAAATGTGTAAATTTTACACTTTTTTCTGTAAATTTCACTTTTTTCTGTAAATTTTATACTTTTTTCTGTAAATTTTACACTTTTTTCTGTAAATTTTCACATTAATGTGTAAATTTTACACTTTTTCAGTAAATTTTACTTTTTTCTGTAAATTTTACACTTTTTTCTGCAAATTTACACATTAATGTAAATTTTACACTTTTTTCTGTAAATTTTACACTTTTTCTGTAAATTTTACACTTTTCTGTAAATTTTACACTTTTTTCTGTAAATTTTACACTTTTTCTGGACAATTTTATTACTTTTTCTGTAAAATTTTACACTTTTTTCTGTAAATTTTACACTTTTTTCTGTAAATTTATACTTTTTCTGTAAATTTTACACATTAATGTGTAAATTTTACACTTTTTTTTGTAAATTTTACACATTAATATGTAAAATTTACACTTTTTTCTGTAAGTTTACAATTTTTTTCTGTAAATTTTATACTTTTTTCTGTACAAATTTTACACTTTTTTCTGTAAATTTTACACTTTTTTCCAGTAAATTTACACTTTTTTCTGTAAATTTTATACTTTTTTCTGTAATTTGACACTTTTTTCTGTAAATTTTATACTTTTTTCTGTAAATTTTACACATTAATGTGTAAAGTTTACACTTTTTTCTGTAAAATTTTACACTTAATGTGTAAATTTTACAACTTTTTTCTGTAAATTTTATACTTTTTTCTGTAAATTTTACACATAATGTGTAAATTTTACACTTTTTCAGTAAATTTTACAACGTTTTTTCTGTAAATTTTATACTTTTTTCTGTCAATTTTACACTTTTTTCTGTAAAATTTACACTTTTTTCTGTAAATTTTACAAACATTAATATGTAAATTTTACACTTTTTCGTAAATTTTACACTTTTTTCTGTAAATTTTATACTTTTTTCGGTAAATTTACACTTTTTTCTGTAAATTTTACACATTAATGTGTAATTTTACACTTTTTTCTGTAAATTTTATACTTTTTTTTGTAAAGTTTACACTTTTTTCTGCAAATTTTACACATTAATGTGTAATTTTACACTTTTTTCTGTAGTCTTTTATCACAAAAAGTATCGCGATTGATGCCTTCGTAGAACTGTGTAGGGCATTGCCAAGATCCTTAGGTTATATATAAATTCAACTATGTAAGCGAACATTGCTGATTTATTCAAACAGATCGAATGACAGGTGTTAATCTTGTTGAAATATTAATTTCTTTCTTATAAACCAGTGATGATCGCCTTACTATGTGAATTTGGATGTAAAATCAGGAAACAACTGAATTTCGGGTTGAAATGTTGAAACGATCCGAAATCAAAGTGGTTGCCAGCAATCTGCGATTGTTGACCGACATTGTTTAATAAGCGAAAGATCAAAACCAGTCAAAACTAGCCATTTTCAGAGCAATACATTTACATCTCTTACATGTCAGTATGTACGGATGCATCAGATACCATCTATGAATAAGGAGCACCCCTATAGAAACAGGGTAGGAGGGCATTCCCAGAAGGGAACATATACTTATGGTTCCAATATAGTTTTCGCGCACTGTTCCGAAGGCGAAAAAAGTCCATGTACATGTATGCGCGTCATGCTTATGTGGAAGTCATTAGACTTTTAAAGCAGTTTACATAACTTTATGAACCAGACCTTAGTACAATCAAAGCATCTAGACCTACAAAAGATGTGGAAACCAGTACAACCAGATTTGCCGTTTAAATCGTTAATCAGTATCGAACTATGTGAAAATGGAAGTCGAGCGCATGCGTTCAATGGATGCAGTAGCCCAAGTAGTGAGGTCAATACAGCATAATGTTCTCAAAACATGATCTTCATCATTTAATACTGAATTGAAAGAGAACATCAGTAGCTTTTATCATGAAAAATTATTTGAATTTTCAACATCTGAATTTTCAGATATATCCCGAAGAGTGTGAAAGTACCCCTCCGTCACTACCACGTCATGAGCCCAGGACGCGCGGTACTCGCCTTCGCCTTCATCGCCAATGGTTGTTTACTATATGAATCAATGGCTAAAACTGATGTCCAGTTCTCTTCTTCACATCCCTCCAAACTCATATAGGACCCAAAAATTCAAAGTTTTTTTCACTAACTATGCCTCTATACAAAATATTTAAGTCTCAACACATAGAAATACCCTGGCCATTTCTTCGAATACGAAACTAAGTATAGGATAAAGACCGAGTTGAGGTCTGTTTGAAGGTTAGATGCCCAAGGAGAGAACAGGGTGGTGTTTAAAGACCGAGGCCGAAGGCTGAGGTCTTTAAAACACCACCCTGTTCTCTCCGAGGGCATCTAGCCTTCATGTAGACCTCAACGAAGTCTTTATCCGACTTACAAACCGCAGATTTTCTTCAATTTTTAGAAAAATAAAAATCCAAATATTTAATACACCCCTGTTTTTCAAAATGAAACTGACCATGCAAATTATCGGGTGGACGGTAACAATTATCAGGCCATAGTAGTAAAATAGTGGTTGTACATCCCAATAATTTTCTGAAATTTCTGAAAGGTACCCTTCCTACCCTGTATTCGATCAGAGAAGAAAATAACAGGTAAACAATGAGTTCTTTTCCATAGAGAATTTTGATTAGGTGATTATATTTAAGGAAAGGTTTTCTAATCAAGTAAGGACAATAATCCATCAAGTTACTCAATATGTATTTATTTGGAGAGCATTTAGAAGAATCGCTATAGGGATCTAGATTGATTTGAGATGGCATTTTGAGCTTTTAGGGATACAAGATTCTGTTCACAATTCTCATTAAAGGATTCTTTCGCGGACTTGAAACACAATATTTTCTATACTATGACCGAGTACCCTTAATAATCAAAACAATTTCACATCCGCGACTGAAATAATTTTCTTTTCTCCGCCCCTCATTGTTTTTTATTGACCTCCACACTTCATTGAACGTTCATAAAACCTAAGTACATTTAGAATCGCCCGCGGTCTTTATGAAATAAAATGACCGATGAATAACAAAAGAATCAAATGTTCTCGGAGAGAACAGGGTGGTGTTTAAAGACCTCAGCCTTCGGCCTCGGTCTTTAAACACCACCCTGTTCTCTCCTTTTTTTTTTTTTTTTTTTTTTTTTTATTTTTGTATTTTTAGATGATACAACATAAATCTGACATTACAATTGATGCACAATAAATGCTTTCGTTGCAACAAAATAATTATTTGATATTCTGGGTACATCAATTAAAAACTCACATGACAAGCATACTGTTACTTGAATGGTACATTTTCAGATACTATATTCAGGAAATACATATATCTCTCAGAATCACGTAGGGTTGTTTTATTGAAGGAATATGATATATCTAGAGTCAGGGAATGTGCTTGATTGATGATAAGTACTACTTACTCGTATAAATATACAATAAAATATCTAATCCAGCAAATTAATGAATTGTTACCTGTTTTTCTTAATTGTTATAATTTACATATCTTTAAACAATGAGTTAAACATTTCTAAAACCGATTCAGGTAGTGATTCAAAAAGGCTTCTAGTCTGAAGATTATGAAATGCAAAGCAATACATTTGCCATATATATTTGAAATATGATAAAAAATGTCTTATTTGTAATGGTCTGTTGGTACATTTTGCAAGATAAATGTAGTATTTCAAATAAAGGAAGATAAAGCTCCTTATGTCATTTTTATATGGACCTATCAGAACAAATTTCTTACAGAAAGGTATATCAACACCTGCATTTGCAAAAAAAGCAGTTACCTCATCATAAAATTTTTTTACAAAAGGACATTCCCAAAGAAGATGAGTAATGTCTTCTACCTCTGCAGAGCAAAAAGTGCAAAGAGGGTCATTTCGCAAATTCATTTTGAAAGCGGTTAAATTTGTAGTAAGAAGATGATGATTAATTCTGTATTGAAACCACTTTATCTTAGTGTCTTTAATATAAGTAATTGATTTGTATACATCTTTCCAATTTTCATCATTTTCTGTCATTAACAAAGACCATTTATTCTGATATACTTTCTGATATAGATACAATTTTCTTTCTGTAACACTTTGTACATCTCTTTAGAACCTTTTACTGATTTAAGAATCGTTCTAATTGACATTGGAATCCATGGTCCATAAATCTTCTGACAATAGAACATATTATTTTTAAATCTGTAAGAGCTGTTTTTAGACTATGGAATTCAAGAAAATTTATATTTAAGTCACATTCATTCCTTAATTCTTCAAAACTAACAAATGTTCCATCATCTTTTATGATATCATTCACATGTGTATAACCTTTTATATACATATCATTATAGAAAACTGTATCATTTCCAACTTTGATTTGATCATTATACCAGAGAGGTAATTCAGCTAAATTTACAGATTTTGACTTTGAAAATTCTTTATCCTGGAATGAATTCCATGCATGAAATACATCTTCCCAGAATTTGTTCTTCATCTTATGAGCTATAATATCTGAATATTCATTACCACATTTCAAAAGAAATTTTTTCATGTCATTTTGAAATAGAATATTTTGCCACACCCCTTCTGAATTTAGTATTTTTCTTATCCAGGTTGTTTTTAATGCAGTTATATATGCCTTTAAATCTATCATCTTTAGTCCTCCATTTTCATAGGAACCTGTTATAACCTCTCGTTTTACTTTGTCAACTTTATTGTCCCATAAAAATTGAAATAATGTACTGGAAATTGTCTTCAAAATTTGTTCGCTAGGGTTCGGTAGTGATATGAATAGATGATTAAACTGTGAAATAATTAATGATTTAATAACAGCTATCTTACCAAAAGGAGTTAGCTTTCTTTTTTTCCACAAACCAATAATTTTTTCCATCTTCTTTATTCTTTCTTTATAGTTTATGTTACAAATATTTTCAAGGTCAACATCAAAATTTATTCCTAATAATTTAAACCTATTTCTACCCCATTGTAGTTTCCAGTTAGAACAAAGTTTATCAGAGCTATGCCTTTTACTCCCCACCCACACTACCTGTGTTTTCTCAAAATTCACCTTTAATCCAGAAATCTTTTCAAACCATTGAAGTAATGCTAGAGATTTATTCAAAGAGCGCTCGGTTCCATCCAAAATTAATGTAGTATCATCAGCGTACTGACTAATCTTATATTCAAATCGATCTATTTTGATACCTTTAATCTCTTTTTCATTACGTATTTTAATAGCCAGAATTTCAGCACACAGAATGAAGATGTAAGAAGATATTGGGTCACCCTGTCTGCATCCCCTATGTAAGCAATATGTTTCAGAAAAAGCCCAGCTTGATTTATTTTAGAAAAAGTATTAGTACGAAGAATTTGGATCCATTTTTTAAATGAAGTACCAAAATTAAAAAAGCTCAGAACCTTATCTATGAATTTCCATGACACAGAGTCAAATGCTTTCTCAAAGTCGATTAATAGAAGAAGACCAGGAATGTTTTCTTTCTCAGTATGATTAAGTATATCGTAAATAAGTCTTGTATTTTCACCTATGTACCTGCCTGCTATAAATCCAGTTTGATCTTTGCTTATTAATTTATCAAGAGTAGGTTTAATTCTATTTGCCATGACTCCAGAAGCAATTTTATAACTAGTATTTAAAAGTGTTATAGGTCTCCAGTTTTTGAGAAATTGTTTAGGTTTATTATCTTTAGGGAGACATGTTATTATCCCTTCCTTCTGTGTAATTGAGAGCTCCCCCTTCTGAAAACTACAATTTAAAGATCTAACTAATAACGAACCTAACTTTTTCCAAAAGATCTTAAAAAATTCGGTGGTAAAACCCGAAGACCCAGGACTTTTTTCATTCTTCATAGATTTTAATGCGTCAGTTGCCTCTTTTAATGTAATAAGGCCTTCAAGATTATTTGCTTCAGCTACAGATAGTTTAGGTACATCACAGTTAGTGAATGTTTCATCAAGGTCAATATCTTCAATATCAGGTCTTTCAGAATATAAATTATTATAGAATCGGTGAGTTTCTTGGATAATATCTTTCTGATTATCAATTATATCTCCATTTTCCTTTTCTATTCTTGGTATGATTTTGCTTACATAATTTCTGGCTTCAAGATTACAAAAGTATTTACTTGGGGTTTCCCCTTCACGTAACCATTTAGCTTTAGATCTGACAATATTTCCCTCTAATTTTGTTTTTCGTATGCTTTCTAACTGAGATTTTTTTTCATACAGGACATCATTATCTTCATCGACAGTTCTTCCAATACTTTTATTTCATTCATGAGTGTATTTTCCTTCTCGTTCATTTTTTTCTTTTTGAAACTACAATAGCTTATTGTTTTTCCACGTATTTTCAATAATAACATTTCAAAGAATAACTGATCATCTATAGTGAAACATATTTCCCCCATGTCTAAATTCTGAAAGTTCTCAAAATTATAAACAGGTAAAGCATACTCAATGATTGTCTCCTTTATCACATCTTCTAATAACTTTTTGTAATCCTTATCAAATAGCAAAGAATTGTTAAACTTCCAAAGCCCCTTTCCTCTCTCAAAATCATTAAACTGAAGGATAAGCCTGACTATGGAATGATCTGATCGGTAACTAGGTTCTATAGTGCATTTCTTTAAACTTTGTAAAAGGTCTTCTGAAATCAAATAGAAATCTAAACGTGCCTGTTTGAGTGGGTTTCTTTTTCTCCAAGTATATCTTTTTGTTTCGTAGTGTAATTCTCTGTATGGGTCTACAAGGCCAACTTCTTCCTTTAAATTTAGAATGGTTTCCCGTGCATTTGGGTTATTTACATGTACATAAGTAAAATAGTCAATATGTGGATTTTAAACAAGATTAAAATCTCCGCACATAATAATGTATTCGTAGTTAAAATCATCAAATTTTGGAACAAAGATGTGTAAAATTCTGGTTTGTCATTATTTGGGCCATATATATTTATTACCAAAATTCTCTCTTTTCTACAAGAATTTGAGCAACAATGAAATTTCCATTTGAATCAGCTATATGTTTCTCAATTTCAAATTCAAAATTATTTTTAAATAGAATAGAGACCCCTCTAGAATTTGACGTATGAGAGCTAAAAAGAGCATGATAGCCCCATTCACTGATAATCTGATTCTCAATATCTGACGTAAAGTGCGTATCCTGCAGACAGTAATATTGGCATTGAGATTATGTAAATAATTGAAAACATCTTTTCTCTTCTTATAGCAACCAAGCCCCTGACAGTTAATGCTTATAATATCAACCATATTGTTTGGAGTAAAAAAAGTCAACCCTACCGCAACGGTGCTTTACATGATGATAAGAGGAAATTCGAGAAATAGACTTATTCTGCATATGTACCATGAACATGAAACAAAATACAATATATACCTTAAAAACAACTATATGAATGATTGAATACATATTGAAAATACCAGCTTGATCAGAATTTTCAGACCGTGTTTCTGGTTGATACTAATCAGGATACCTTTATCGTAGTGAAGTTAGATAACCTATAACGTGATACGGTATTTTTAAAATCCGGAAATAAACAATCAAATACATTAAACTGTTAAACAAAAATCATACGAACATATATACATTTCGAGCTTTTACTCGTTATTTTACCTCGTATTGGAAAAGGAAGGACAAGAAATGCCAAAGCTCCTTGCACCAAAACGACTAGCACGGCTAATTGATAAAAAAAGGGGGGAAGGGGGCAGGGGGGGGGTCAGTAATTACCAACAAATAAGATGATCCAAGACGTGAGAAAAATAAGTACGGGAGAAAGCTAGGAACATACAAAATTGATAATACATCAAATGAAACAAAAAGTAGATGATCTATCAAGTGAGAGAAAAAAAGGGGGGGGGGGGGGGGTAGGGGGTGTTTCGGTCTTCCTTTTCCGTGCATTAAGAAAAGTGAAACTATTTCTAATGAAATAATTAATTAATATTTACACATCTTTACGATTTACTCATGTACAATGTTATTGTAATTTCATGTACAATACAACTTGGAGACTAATTATATCCAGAAGCGTCATTTTAAAGACAAAAAAGGTCATAGAAGGATAAATGCGCATTGTATATGCTAGTTCTCATTTGCTCTTAGGATCAATCCGAAGTTAAAAGAAAATTAATATAAGCTGTCATTCTCTATCCAGGAGGTTCTTAACCTGCATCAATAGGGATTCCATATATTTAAAGCGTTCATTGCCGATGTTCACTTTCCCGGTCCAGCACGAAATAACAACTGCTGTGTTCAGAATGTTTTTGTCTCTGCCCACACCGTGTTGTCCATCACCAAAAAATCCGCCCTCGTCACCCATATCATCATTGAAACGATAAACGAGTACGCGGCTGTCGGAACTCGCAGAGTCGTTTTGAGCGCAAGTCTTCTTATACACTTTAATCACCTCATCTGCGGATTTCACCTTGGCACCGGATGCAAAAAACTGACTTCCGTTTTTCTCGTAAGCGTCCGTGGTAACAGTATCCAGGTCATCTAAGTCACTTTGTTCCGCGGGGGTAATCGACAGTACATCTGCGTTACTAATAGACGTTATTTTCTCCGTCAGCGGATCACCGCTTGGTAGAATAACTTGGTTTTTTACGACTTTAGTCATTACTCTATTTCGACGGTAGATACTCGAAACCTCGTATAAACGTTTACGCTCCTCAACCATGGTATTCGGTTCCTGTGGTGTGATGTAAAAAGGAACGTCGGTGCCTCGCTTGTTAGCCTTAAGCTGCCTCTGAGCCGCAAGTATCTCGTCCTTCTTGTCTCTGTCCGCCAGTTTCCCCGTGATGGATACGGTCTTTCCGGGTCCCGAGCGTCCGTTACGGTGAATTCGGACGAACTTCACTACATCTACTCCGAGAAGTCAATCATCTTAATAAGGTCATGGTTGCTCAATAAAAAAGTTGGCAACGAAAGAAAGGTATCATTATAAAAAGAACATATGTGATATGTGAAATATTCAGGTCCACAATTCGCTGATGACATCAGCAGAATCTTTCTTTCGGAGCTTGAAATCAAAGAAACTACTGCGATGTTAAACGTCTTAAAATTCGATAGCATTATTCAAAACCAGATAAATTTGCAACATGGACTAGACATGCAAGTGTCGGGTACTTAACCCTCGTCAGTGATCCTCAGTCTAAACAATGTTATATGGCCAAAAAGCGTGAAAAATCCAAACAAGTACCGAAATACGTAGCAGAATGGATGGGATATGATGCCACAGGACCCACGTTTTAGAAATTTCAAGAGATTTTGTAACAGAAAAATTTCAAATGCGTTGGAGAGACAGACGATCAACCGAAGTTGATCGAACTTGGCTATATGTGCCCTCAGGGACTCCTGGTCCACCAGCAGTGACACTCACCAAGTAGCTAAAATGTTAAACGTCTTCAAATTCGATAGCATCATTTAAACGACAAATAATTCAGCATCCTATTTGGACATAATGTTGTCCTACGACACTGATGGTCACATGAACACCTCACTCTATGACAAGCGTGACAACTTCAATTTCAGCATCACAATCACAAACTTTCCTTTACTGAGTAGCAACATCCCTTCATCGCCTGCTTATGGCGTGTTCATATCTCAGTTGATACGCTATGCCAGAGAGGGATGAGTTTGTGACCGACTAACATCGTCATTGAGGAAGAAGTTCTGCGTCGATTTGGGAACTCGACATACACTATGGTGTCCACTCACCAGAATGGTGGATGATATTCTGTCAAAGACCATTTGTCCCGTCAACATTATACTTTATATCGCTCAATATGGAAGTAACCGGATGTGACAATTCTACAGAATTGAAGCGACGGGTGTTGCATGCAATCAGGAGATACTGGTTCTTCTTTGGCACCTGGTTCACTCCCATTTCGGGAGTTTACTTCTTTTCATGTGGTGGAGGTTTTTGTTTGTTTGCTTTGATTCCTGTTTCATCCCGATTGTGTATGCTTTCGGTTTATGATTTTCTGTATTATCTATTATGTGCTGTATATATAAATATGGTCATTATCCATATTTGTCACTTATCAATCAAAAGATGTAGGCAGTAGCGTAGTCCATTTACATATGTTAAAATTTAATATATAGGTCAAGGTCGCTTAGGTCAAATTCCTTTACTTTTGTAAAAAAAGTTTCAAGACAAGTAATATGCATGAAAATTGTTAAAGCCCAAACCACTGAACCTTTAAAAGATATAACCCATCTTCATTTTTGCAAAAGCAGGTCAAATATCTAGCTCATGGTAACTAGTTAAAACGAACGGTATGTGTTGAAAGGTCTTGCTACAAGAGTACACATGAGAAATATGGAAGCCCTATCACTTTTCAATCAAAAGATATAGCCATTCTTCATTTTTTTGAAAAGAAGGTCAAATATCTAGGTCAAGGTCAAAATCTTTTTTATGTGTAAAAAGGTCTTGTTACAAGAAATACACATGTGAGATATTAAAACCCTATTACTTATCCATCATCAGATATAGGCAATTTTAATTTTTTAAAAGTAGGTCAAATACCAATGTCAAGTGAGTTAAAGAAGATCCTGACGAAAATCTCAATAGCACTCACAATAGAGCACCAAATGGAGCATCGGCGGACCCATAGCTAGCTAGAGGTATGCCCATGTGCCCGAGAGGAGCAAGCATCCCCTGTTGACTAGCCGTGCCCACCGTCTAAGTTCAAGGTAACTTGGCAAAAAAGTATGGTATGTGTTTAAAGGTGTTGTCACAAGGAATACACATCTTTAATATGAAGCCCTATCACATACCAATCAAAGGTTATGTGGTGTGACATAAAAAATTAACAGACAAACAGACAGACGGACAACGGACATAAAGATCCCTATGCATCGCAGGCGACGAAAAAAATTACAATTGTAATCGGCATAAACCCTCAATGAATTCAATGAGGAAATTGAAGAAAGGAGGGGATCTCCAACAAAACTTGGTTGCAGCACCAACAGCAACACACCAAACACCCCAAGTGAAAACACAGAAAAGACACATGTACTTCAATTGATTCGAAAGCCTTTATTAAGATTCTGCTTTTTCTGAGTAGCTTAGAATCGGGCATTTATCACCGACTTATCATGAAATATTTATCTCTACATTCATTAAAGGACAATGATACTGTAGAGGAAGTGTAAAACTTATTTTAATCGGTCTGTTCAAATTATTCAAAAACATGGAGGGTCGCTCATTAACCCGCTATCAGAATGAAAAAGATAGAAAAAGAAAATAGCAATCCAAGGAATGCTTGTGTCGCCTGCAAAGTGACTTATTCTTAAAAAGTGGATCAAAGATGTAGATCAAGGTCACTAGGTCAAACTCATGCAGAAGGGAAGTCTTACCAAGTAAAATTCACTAGTGAAATTTCATACCTATTACTTACCAATCTAAAAATTTGATTCATCTCAAATTTTCAGAGAAAAAGTCAATCATCTTAATAAGGTCATGGTTTGCTCAATAAAAAAGTTTGGCAACGAAAGAAAGGTATCATTATAAAAAGAACATATGTGATATGTGAAATATTCAGGTCCACAATTCGCTGATGACATCAGCAGAATCTTTCTTTCGGAGCTTGAAATCAATGAAACTACTGCGATGTTAAACGTCTTAAAATTCGATAGCATTATTCAAAACCAGATAAATTTGCAACATGGACTAGACATGCAAGTTTCGGGTACTTAACCCTCGTCAGTGATCCTCAGTCTAAACAATGTTATATGGCCAAAAAGCGTGAAAAAATCCAAACAAGTACCGAAATACGTATCAGAATGGATGGGATATGATGCCACAGGACCCACGTTTTAGAAATTTCAAGAGATTTTGTAACAGAAAATTTCAAATGCGTTGGAGAGACAGACGATCAACCGAAGTTGATCGAACTTGGCTATATGTGCCCTCAGGGACTCCTGGTCCACCAGCAGTGACACTCACCAAGTAGCTAAAATGTTAAACATCTTCAAATTCGATAGCATCATTTGAAACGACAAATAATTCAGCATCCTATTTGGACATAATGTTGTCCTACGACACTGATGGTCACATGAACACCTCACTCTATGACAAGCGTGACAACTTCAATTTCAGCATCACAAACTTTCCTTTACTGAGTAGCAACATCCCTTCATCGCCTGCTTATGGCGTGTTCATATCTCAGTTGATACGCTATGCCAGAGAGGGATGAGTTTGTGACCGACTAACATCGTCATTGAGGAAGTTCTACGGTCGATTTTGGGAACTCGTCATACACTATGGTGTCCACTCACCAGAATGGTGGATGATATTCTGTCAAAGACCATTTACCCGTCAACATTATACTTTATATCGCTCAATATGGAAGTAACCGGATGTGACAATTCTACAGAATTGAAGCGACGGGTGTTGCATGCAAGCAGACGATACTGGTTCTTCTTTGGCACCTGGTTCACTCCCATTTCGGGAGTTTACTTCTTTTCATGTGGTGGAGGTTTTTGTTTGTTTGCTTTGATTCCTGTTTCATCCCGATTGTGTATGCTTTCGGTTTATGATTTTCTGTATTATCTATTATGTGCTGTATATATAAATATGGTCATTATCCATATTTGTCACTTATCAATCAAAAGATGTAGGCAGTAGCGTAGTCCATTTACATATGTTAAAAATTAACATATAGGTCAAGGTCGCTTAGTCAAATTCCTTTACTTTTGTAAAAAAAGTTTCAAGACAAGTAATATGCATGAAAATTGTTAAAGCCCAAACCACTGAACCTTTAAAAGATATAACCCATCTTCATTTTTGCAAAAGCAGGTCAAATATCTAGCTCATGGTAACTAGTTAAAACGAACGGTATGTGTTGAAAGGTCTTGCTACAAGAGTACACATGAGAAATATGGAAGCCCTATCACTTTTCAATCAAAAGATATAGCCATTCTTCATTTTTTGAAAAGAAGGTCAAATATCTAGGTCAAGGTCAAAATCTTTTTTATGTGTAAAAAGGTCTTGTTACAAGAAATACACATGTGAGATATTAAAGCCCTATTACTTATCCATCATCAGATATAGGCAATCTTAATTTTTTAAAAGTAGGTCAAATACCAATGTCAAGTGAGTTAAAGAAGATCCTGACGAAAATCTCAATAGCACTCACAATAGAGCACCAAATGGAGCATCGGCGGACCCATAGCTAGCTAGAGGTATGCCCATGTGCCCGAGAGGAGCAAGCATCCCCTGTTGGCTAGCCGTGCCCACCGTCTAAGTTCACGGTAACTTGGCAAAAAAGTATGGTATGTGTTTAAAGGTGTTGTCACAAGGAATACACATCTTTAATATGAAGCCCTATCACATACCAATCAAAGGTTATGTGGTGTGACATAAAAAAATTAACAGACAAACAGACAGATGGACAACGGACATAAAGATCCCTATGCATCGCAGGCGACGAAAAAATTACAATTGTAATCGGCATAAACCCTCAATGAATTCAATGAGGAAATTGAAGAAAGGAGGGGATCTCCAACAAAACTTGGTTGCAGCACCAACAGCAACACACCAAACACCCCAAGTGAAAACACAGAAAAGACACATGTACTTCAATTAATTCGAAAGCCCATCATCAAAATAATTTATTTTGGAATCTGCTATTACAAATATAATCAAACATTGAAAACAAACAAACCCTCAAACAGTAAGACACTATCCTCACAACTAATGATAAAACAAATGAAACAGTCCAAATGCTTCTAATATGGTCAATACCTTAACATTTATTAAATACAAGCAAGACATGAGCACCATTCTAGAAACAACAAAATATTGCCGGGTTAGCTCAGTGGTATCGCGCTCGCTTCCCACCTCTAAGGTCCTGGGTTCGAATCCCAGATTCGGCAAAGTGTCTTATGTGGGAGTGTAGGTGGTCCCCAACTCAGGCCTCTGCAGGGGGTTTTTCTCCGGGTACTCCGGTTTCCTCCTGCTCCTTGGACCCCCTCACGCCAACATCTGAGCCAACGTGAGACATTTATATAAGTTGTGTAACTTGTTTGTTAAACGTTGTAAAATAAATAAAGTTTAAAAAAAAACAAAAAAAAACAAAATATTGATTTAACATCAAAGAAGTATCAATCAGATTTTTTAGTCTCAAAGTCGAGAAGGGAAGGCAAAATCATTAGGCTTTCCATTGGAACTGAGATCTATATAATCTAAATATGTATTCACTGAAAAATAAGGATGAAATATATCACTTTTTAATATTTCAGTATCATGGAGCATTCAATAAAATGAAGAAATGAAGAAACATCAATTCTGATGAATTAAATAAACTTTGATCTATTTTGGGTATAAACAGCTAAGGTACAATAACAAATAGCACAAGATATGAAATGAAATGAGATTTAAATGCCAAATATATATCAACTAATCTACCTCTCCTTGCAGTCTATGCACGTTACTATTGTTTCGGGCTTAAGTGTTTGATTTTAAAATAAACATCAAAGAAGTACCAAACAGTTATTCAGTCTCAAAGTTTAAATGTCCGACTCGTATGGACACAAATAGTAGAATCTTAATAAAGTGTTAAGTTTATATTACATGTATATTAGATTATATGTATCTATAATTCTGGGTATTTATCTTCACGTACGGAAAGACGATCTACATTTATGATATAATTTCAAAGTTAAAAAAAACAGTGTGAACAGTAATCATCCTACACGTGTTATATTGAATTTAAAGACGTTTAACATTGCTACTCAAAATAATTTATATATAATGGGAGGGAATATGCAGCATGGGAAATTCATCAATATTAAATGTACATGAATTGACGTGGGCGGGGAGGGGGTAGGGTGGGTTGGGATGATTTTCAAACTTTTGAAAAACACTCCTCAAGTTTCGATATGAAAAAAAAACGTAGAATGAATTTTCGTTTGAGGTCCCTTCTTGATTTCATGTACGAGTAGCCTGATCTTCTTGTGATGTTTAATTGGAAAATGGGTATTTAGTGAGTGATTTGGAAAGAATAAAAGCTTTTCTATATGGAGAATGTAATAATAAAGCATAAAGTTGAACACGCCAATTTTCTTCGTCCAAATTATATCAATGATTCCACTGACGTATTGATGTCAAAACACAGATGAACCCTTTCCTATATTTAGATTGTACTACGTGACTTAGGGACATTCTTAATATTACTTGCTGATTGATCCTCATACCATATATTAAAAAATACGTGGCACTGTTAACTTATCTATTATGAAGTTAACCTCCTTATTACAATCCAAAAAGTCTTAATCGTAATGTGTTATCCTTAAGTTGGAATAGACATACCTCTTTTATAACAGATCTCAAACTTCAAGTCTATGGTTGTTTCCTGCCTCTCGGGCACCCTTACACGGTGTATTGATATAAGTCGATAGTTGAAGGAATGACCCAGGTCAATATCAAAAAGAAATAAGAAAGTCAATCATCGAATACAAATTATTACTGCTTTCTCTATGATTGTTGGTCAAATAGATGTAGCTCCTCATAAACTTATACTTCTAAAATTGCACTATTTTATCTCGTGTAAGAATTTTTGTGAAAACCTTTCAGTAAGGTTCAACATATAGAATTGGATTTTATATATTCATTTGAGTTAAAGGTATGCGTTAGCATTATGTTGCATCAAGTTTGTCACGGCTCCCAATGTTATTGTCATTTAAATTTTTTTGAACTTTGCTATTTAAATGATCAAGCCATGGGTAATTCGTTACCGCACTGAAGAATCACGAATTTCACTTTTTATAGTTCGTTTCAAAGTTTATCGTTGCGGTTCGTTTACCCCGCTTCGATTGAATACTGAGCGATTCTATACATTATCAATTTTGCATACATTTGTACCCATAAGATTTTAATTTTATATTTCTCGATAACAGCAGGAAAACACTGATAATTTCTAATGTATTAGCCCCCATCCAATTCAATAGCACGGGGGGGGGGGGGAGGGTTGGGGTTGCACACGGCGGCACCTACATCTAAAATTCTCTAACAAGTTTACTCTTTCTATCCTGATTTTTCCCTACCAATCCATTGGCAAGCCCCCCCCCCTCTCCCCTAAAGTCGTCAAAATAAGGAATGACTTGGGCTCAAACAAGTATGTGTAGACATAATTTCTGGAAGTTTGAAGTCGAATTCCAGAAGTTTTCGCTGGCTCCCTGTCGCTCGCCATGTTTCTTACTTTAGAATGGCAACCGATATTATGGTTTGAAATAAAATTCCGAAGGTATAAGCATGATATTATTACTTATACAGTGTTTTACAAGGGGGATACAGAAATATATCGATTCCATGTTCAATAGCCAATGAAGCAAAGTTTCCCCTTCCACGACTCAACCTTTATTTTCATTTTTTAACGGTCTGTTTCTGATACATGTATATACTATAAGATAATTGAAAAAATTCGCTGGCTCGCTATTCACATTATATATCATATGAGATAATATTCCGCTGGGGAGTGGGATTCCCCCAAGAACCTGCTACAGGCACAGCACGAAAAGCCGAGTTTCCATGTTTTGGAAACCACATGGAAACTGCATGGAAACCTGAGGTTGACAGTTTCCTAGTGGTTTCCAAGGCATGGAAACCTGGATCAGGTTTCAATGTAGTTTCCAGCGGGTTTCCATTTTGGAAACTTGGTTGAGTGGTTTCCATTAGGTTTCCATTTTGTAAACTACTAGTCAAAATTAAAGAAGCAATATTATTCATTTATTTTTACTTTGATTTTGGGGAAGTTGACGGATGCGGCCCATAATCGACATGCGAACGGCCTTCGATATCTCAGGTGCTATGCAAATTTGGTACACTAGCTCCGTACGGCGACTTTACATATATACCAAAACGGCACGGTGGATTATTTTTTATTTATTTATTTATTAATATCTATTTACAACACATTCGTTTGTTATACAAAATACAATTGTGATTAATTAATTAATTTATTTATTTATTTATTTATTTTTTATAATTTATCTACATATTTATCTATCTATTTACGCATCTTTTTTTTTTTGGTTTCTTCTACTAAACCATAATATATCAACTATATAACGTATATAGAAAAGACTGTTTGTTCTAATTTTTTTTCTAGTATTTACAATAATACATTTCTAGAAAAAAAACTTTATAAAATTAATATGCAAAATGGTTTTATTCATAATTTCCATAGAGCATTTATTCTCTAAAGCCAGAGTGATATAATATGGTTTAATTTCAAGTATATACACAAACACCGGTTATGTAACGTTTGACCCCATGCAAATTGCATGTCAGTTGGAATTCAGTTTTATAGTCGGGGGCAGTGCGACACTGTGACAAGTACACGGTTACTGCATGACGCAGCATGTTAGTTTGTAACACCGCTATAAATTGTCTTGCATGATCTAGACAGAGAGAGCGAGAGAGAGAGAGAGAGAGAGAGAGAGAATTTTCGTCATGTTTATAATTTTAATAAATTTCGAAAAATCAGCTGGAATGTACTTTACACAAATATACGTACTCAGTCATGCATCTATTAAAAAAATCTGAAGTTACGCATGTACATATATATATATACGTTTCAACATAGTGTAATGTAGTTTAATGAGTAAATAAAGCCTAGAAAAGGGTAGACTAGGTAGTGGTGGATCCAGTGCCCCTTTACTGTGGGTCAAGGGGGGAATTTTGTCGATTTGTAATGAAAATGTCTGATTTTGGAAAATTGTGGGTCAGTGCTGCCCCCCCCCCCCGAATTTGCCAATGCTAAGAGGACTGAAGCTCATACTGCCAGCAGCGAGAGAGAGACTCAGAGGGGTCGAGCGGAGGTTTTTAATAATCAGAGCCACACAGAGCGTAAATGACTCGACAGGTAACGAAAAATTCCAAATAAATCCCATCTCATATATATAGTGAACATGTATATTGTACATGTTGCAGAACCTAACGAAATGAATGAGAATTAAGCCGGTTCATATATGCATAAAGTGAAAAAAGGCAAGAAAAAGACTGAAAGAAAACATATTAAAATGAGGTTATTTCCTAGTATCTCATTCAAACTGAATATAACTAATCATGCTAATAGAGTATAATCTAAGATCAATCATTTTATCTAAGTATGTTTGTCTGTTCTTTGTATTGTGACCCGCTTATAGATCTGCATACTAGTATCTATACAAAAAAAACTAGCAATAATAAAGATAAAACGACTTATAACAACATATGAAGTCCTTTTTTAAAAATCGATTTTGAAAGAAATAAGGCACGGTCCATTTGATATTCGGGGGGGGGGGGGGGGGGCTTGGGGTTTTTATCAGAACAAGATTTTTTTTTTTTCGCCTAGGACCGGAGCAAAATTATTTTTTTCTCGCAGAGTTGGAGCAAGATTTTTTTTCAAACATATGGTGTGCAATATATTACAATGTTTGTGTTTTATCGATAGAGCCGGGAATTTTAAGCGAAAAGTTATAGTAATTCTTCAATTACAGATTACTTGTAAGAACAAGATTATTTTTCTCTGACACACCATAAGCAAATTAATTCTTTTTCATCAAAATTCAGAGCAATTTTTTTAAACACCAAGCCCCCCCCCCCCCCAGGTTATCAAATGGACCGTGCCTAATACAATTTAAACATCAATCAATCTACATTGATCAGCTTTAATTGTCATGATACAACATGGGAGTATCCAGGATTTTTGAGGATCGAGAATTTTTTCCAGGATTTCTCGCATCCTCTATACTTGTATTTTTCAGTTAATTGCCCTTCTTTATTTACAAAGGTGTAATGCATTATAAGGGGCATCATTTGAAATTGATAATAAATTATTATGTATTTGATAAAATCTGGCAAGCGTAAGTGAGCCCAATAATATTTTGAAATGCTCACCGTTAAAATCTTAATTAGAATGAACTATTTTCAATACAATTTCATATTATTTTTCAAATATCATGACAACCAAAGGGGAATCGGGTTAATCTTATGAAAATTAAAATATCTATATACATGAACTTCATGAAAATTCCAGGGGGGGGGGAGTTGGACCCCCCGACACCCCCCTCCCCTGACCCTCTGGATCCGCGCTTGTACAAAACAAATAAAAAGTTTCCATACTTCTTTGAATGAAATACCAGAGAGTCAGACAGAGAGACCGACGACCGAAACATCTTCCCAGACTGCTTGATGCCAGATGGTGCTTTTTAATTTTTCCAAGGTCAAAAGAGATAAGACTTTGGAAAATTACATAAATTCGTAAATGTGAAAATAAAATAATGATATTAAAATCTACCAAGAACTTAAATGATGATTAACAGAATAAAAATTAATGGTTCAGAATGATTTTGCGGGCTCAGAATTTCAAAATAAATTTTGACCAATCAGAAGCGAGCATTTATTTTTGAGCAGAGGAAACGCTGGAACGGCCTGTTCACCAAAATTCTACACATAAGCTAAAGAAAACACGCATCCGATTGCAATGGATAGGTAAGATGAAAAGATCAATGGTGAAAATTAAGTATTATATACTATTTGCTTCTTTTTTACAGATGTATACAATATTGCTGGCTCGGCCCACGCGTTGTTTTCAGAATTTTGTCCAGTGTCTGTTCGAACCAGAAATCTGTAACGTTGCTGTTATCTAACCTTTTCTTACAAGGAATCACATGTCTTAGTTACTGTTAAATTAATTTGATTTGAATCGGCAATTCAAATCCCATTATTTATGGTCAGATGGTCAGTGATGAGCTGGAAGCCCCCCCCCCCCCCCCCTTCTGATAGTCATGTTCAGAGTTATTCTGTTGTCAATTGTATTGTTTTACAGTTCTATTGAATGTGATGAATATGAACTCATGGAAAAGCCATCTATGAGGACGAAGTCAAAAGACTGTTATTATACCCCCTGCAAGCGAAGTTTAGGGGATATATAGGAATCACCCTGTCCGTCCGTCTGTCTGTCCGTCCAACCGATTTCAGGGCTGTCGCAGGGTATTTTGGGCAAGGGGCCGGGGCCTTTCAAATTTGGAAAAACAGCGGCATTTTGAGCAAAATTGGGAAGTTTACCACTGAAATAAAATTTAATTTTATCCCTTTATTCCGGCTAGATGACAGTGGAATATGCATTTCTCCTCGTTATACTGCCGTGTTTCATTTTTCTAGAATTTGGCGGTAAAACGGGTTCGGCGGTATACCGTTTACTGATTACATCAATAAAATTTGTGAATAGTGAATCAGATTTTTTTCATTACAAATATTGAAAACATGAATACCAATAACGTGGTAAATAGCTTTTGTCACTTTTGTCTGTACTTGCCTTTGTCTTTTAATGTTACACACGGTGCGATAGCGAATCTCGTCAACAAAAATTGATTGTATAAATGACTTCACAGAATGTTGATTTGTTTGCTTTTTTTCCCAACACCAGGCAGTGACCCTGCTGCAAAGGGCACATATCGCCGTCATTTAATGAAAATTTTGACCGCGCAGTCAAATATGTACGTGACAATCAAACTCTTTGGATAAATATCTTACCTGGGACAGTGTTTATTCAAAACATATTATCTATTTGTAGAAGAGAACGCCTAATTATTCCTGGATAATTAAATGAAATGTACCTTGTTTAGCGGTCATTATCGGGGGATTAAAGCTTGTTTGTACCTTTACATCAGTGACGGATTGGCGTTATGACGGGAATGATACAATATATCAAACAAAGACCATACATAATTGGGAATTTTTAGAGCCTAAATTGGGAAAAAAAGATGCTATTTTGCATAGGGAATGGGGCCGAACATCGGCCCCAAATAAGCCCTAGCGACGCCCCTACCGATTAAGAAGTTTCGAAAGCAGATTTCTTTTATACTATTAATGGTAGGCCTTTCATATTTCATACACACATTCACCATAAAGAGTACTACATTTTGGTACCATGACTTCTGACCCTGTGACTTGACTTTCAGCCTATACAACATTTTATGTTAAGAAGTTTTGAAAGCAGATTTCTTTTATACTATTAATGGTAGGACTTTCATATTTCATAAACACAATCACCATTAAGAGTGCTACATTTTGGTACCATGAGTTTTAACCCTGTGACCTTCACCTTCACCCCATACAACATTTTATGTTAAGGAGTTTTGAAAGCAGATTTCTTTTATACTATTAATGGTAGGACATTCATATTTCATACACACATTCACCATTAAAAGTTCTACATTTTGGTACCATGACTTTTGACTCTGTGACCTTGATCTTCACCCTATACAACACTTTATGTTAAGAAGTTTTGAAAGCATCATAAATGGTCCCATTTATAAAAAACATTCCGCGGGGGGTATAATTTGTCCACTTTAGGGCAATTCTAGTTGCAATTAGTTTTATTTTGTGGTACGACAGCTCGCTTTGAGCCTCGTTCGCTCAAATAAATGTCTTCCGAAGGAAGCGATTGGCTTAAAAAAGTCACATGAAGACGTGATTTATCTTAAAGTTGTTCGGGTGCCTGGTGCTTCTGGAAGTAATAAGAATGATGCAATCCGAGTACAGCCTTGCAAAACGATACAAATACACGAAATGTTCATAACCTACCTCAACACGGCGTAAAATTACGCTGATACTCGAAACATTTCTGATCTTTATAATTCCATAAGAAGCAAAAATAAATTCACTGTTGATAAATGACACAAATGGAGCAAATCCCAATCCTATATATTGAATATTTGATCAACTAATGTCTGAATTCGCACATCCAAATATGACATCTTCTCGTAGACAACAGTGCAGGTTGTCCTTGAACTTCGTCTGGTGTGATCATGTGACACGTGATCGACTTACTAAGTCACATCTCTTGGAAGTGTTCGTGTGGGTGACCTAGATTTTGACACATGTAATCACTAGAGGATAGACAGCGTCGATTGATAAATGAATTTTGAATCTGTGTTAAAGCAGTAAATAGAATGGGCATTTTATGGGAAATTAATCCGCATATGTTCAAATGTCACGTGATAGGGTCTTGCGTTTATCGAAAAATGCAGTGCAGTTGGTTTGGCACCTTCATATAAGGGAAACGCAGTAGGAATGTAAATATAAGAAAATGAAAATGCATACAGAGGGACACAGCGATTGGAAATCTATCGGTCCTGGGCAATTTTTATGCGTCAGGGACGCAGGTCCCACAGGCAGATTATTCCTTGAACTTTTACACTCTTATCGAGCTGATTTAATTTACTTTTCAATTTTTCTTTCAGTATACCTGGTGTAGCCTTGATATTACTTTCTTATCAAAGCATGTGTACACTGCACTATCAGAGGCCATCTACGACATCTTAACTGTATATCTGATGTATATTTGATGCTGAATGTGGAAAAGAATGATGAACATATTCAAAAGATTTAGAGTACTGTAACCAAAAGTTGCCATGGACATGGATCAAGGATTGGTATGACTTAAAGTTAAACATGTATTATATTAACAATTGTAATACATCGTCATGTATGTACAGTATATTATTAAGAAGAGAATTCAATTTTAAATTAGGCCACAATTAAAAAATTGTTAATCTGTTTGTTTCCCATCCCCCCGTTCTGTTTTTCCCGGTGTGACCCGCAGGCAGGTACTATTTTTTGTTGTTTTTGGCCACATTGCAAAGCAATTCTGGCCTATAGATTGACGATGTCCGTCCGTCCGTCTATCCGTCTGTCTGTTTGTCCGTCTGTCTGTCAGTCTGCCGTCCAACATTTTGGTTTAAGTTTCTGGTTGAGGCAAAATCTAAGGAACTTTATTTAGTAGAAACTTTATATCATACATGAAGCTTGCCCATGACAAGAACTTTCAATTTATGCCATAACATTTTACCTAGTGACCTTGACCTTGGACTTTGACCTAGTTAAAGATTTTGGTCAAAGTTTCTGGTTGAGGCAAAATCTAAGTAACTATATGCAGTAGAAACTTTATATTATACATGAAGCTTGCCCATCACAAGACCTTTCAATTTATGCTGTAACAGTTGATCTAGTGACCTTGACCTTGGACTTTGACCTACTCAAAGGTTTTGGTTAAAATTCCTTGTTTAAGCAAAATCTATGGAACTGTATGCAGTAGAAACTTTATATTATACATGAAGCTTGCCCATGACAAGACCTTTCAATTTATGCCGTAACATTTGACCTAGTGACCTTGACCTTGGACTTTGACCTAGTTAAGAATTTTGGTCAAAGTTCCTGGTTTAAGCAAAATGTATGGAACTGTGTGCAGTAGAAACTTTATTTTATGCATGTAGATTTCCTCTGACAAAACCTTTCAATTTATGTTGTTTTATTTGACCTATTGACCTTGACCCAGTTAATGACAAAAACTTACTTTGCAATCCAGCCATACCGTCTATAGCGGTATTTTTTTTTTGCTGACGTTATTTGTATCATAATTGTCCATTATTAGGCACCTAGCTAAGAGACACGCATATCTGTTATGATATATACTAAGAGTCAGCAGCCGACAATTATACAATTGAGATTTCTTATGTAGGAATAAGAAAGCTATAGAGTTGATTTACAGTCTATTTGGACAGAATATTGCAACATTAAAATCAAAAACAGACATGACCGTGATTCGATATTTGCAAAATAAAGGGACTTTTTGGCTACAAAAAAATCTGACACCGTGGCATTTTTTCTGACCTGGTCGGGGCGAGGGGAAACAAACAATTTTTTAATAATGGCCTTATGTTTAATTTTTTTTCTAGGCTTTTTAAAAATATACCGGTACCTTCAACATGTTCAATATCTCTTGCAGCTCTCATTAATATGAAATATCTTAAATACTTAAATGTCTTTATTTGAAATCAAATCCTGTAATATGTGTGTCATTATTTTGGATTTAGACCAAAAAGTCATTGGACATTTCGTCCGGCTCGAAACTAGAAACTGTCGGACATTCGAAAAATCCACTGGAGATATCCGTCACTTTTTGTAAACTCTTAAGACTTATATGATAAATTTCAACATATTAAGTCTTCATTTTCACTTTCAGGTCAATATTGTACTGTTGCCATTGAAGAACTAGAAGGACTGCGTGAAAAATTAGCATCCAATGATGTCAATGTAAGCTTCTTAAACACATGATGTAAATGTAAGCTTCTTAGTTGATACACTTCATTTATGTCGCCTGCAACATAAGAGCGACATAAAGGGATCATTTGTCAGGCGTCTGCTGTCTGTCCATCTGTCTGGTAGTCACACTTTTACATTTTTGGCTATAACTTACTTGATATACATCATACATCTTTCAAACTGGCAGGGATGGTAAAGCATGATGGGACTAAATTTTTACCCAAATCAGATTATAACATCATAACATCAAAACATCATAACGTAAAGACATCAAAACATCATAACGTCAAAACATCATAACATCAAAACATCATAACATCAAAACATCATAACGTAAAAACATCATAACATCATAATATCAAAACATTAAAACATCATAACATCAAAACATCATAACATCATAACATCAAAACATCATAACATCAAAACATCATAACATCATAACATCATAACATCATAACATCATAACATCAAATTATCATAACATCAAAACAACCCAGAGACGACATACATGTACACAACAAGAGACACAAAAGTTACAAGGAACAGCAAACACAACAAACCACACATACACAATCAATCGGTGCTTGATGTCGTTAACCCAAATGTATAAGGTCAGACTGATCAATTAGTATCTACATTTATGGTTACGAAAATATGATTTCACCATTGCATCTGAAAAAAAAGTAAGGACACAATTTGGACAAGGTACACCAATAACGAAATCAAAACGTCGTCACAATTGGTACCTAACTAAACCAATGGAAAATCGTTGTGAATTAAGGACGATCATATGCTTTATTGCCAACTATGGACAACCATCTGGTATGTTATTGTGTACTAAGGGCGACCATCTGGTATGTTATTGTCAACTAAGGGCGACCATCTGGTTTGTTATTATCAACTAAGGACGACCATCTGGTATGTTATTGTCACATAAGGACAACCATCTGGTATGTTATTGTGTACTAAGGGTGACCATCTGGTATGTTATTGTCAACTAAGGACGACCATCTGGTATGTTATTGTCAACTAAGGGCAACCATCTGGTATGTTATTGTCAACTATGGACAACCATCTGGTATGTTATTGTATACTAAGGGCGACAAACGTGTTGTGACAGGACATGTTCTCGTGTCCTATCGTCACAAGATTGTATATAGTGAATTCATCGGTTCCGCCCTCGGGGTCTCATAAGCCTCGGGTTTTACATGATTTTGAGGTTTTGAGACCTCTCGGGTGGAAACGATGTATCTTTCAAAGAATACCATGAATGAGTCTAATAGTCTTAAAGGCTTCAATTGACCAATGATAAAAGAGAATCTTATTGTGACGTCACAGTAACATCGTCAGAAATGACAAATATGGATAATGACCATATCCCTTTGTACAGCACAAAATCGATAATTCAGAACATCAGAAACCGAAGGCATACAAAATCAGGATAAAACAGGAACCAAAGGTAATAAACAAAAACCTCCACCACATGAAAAGAAGCGAACTCCCGATATGGGAGTGAGAAAACATGGCGTTGGATGGCATGAAACGTTGTTGGAATTCCCTTTTTTTTCTTATGTTTCATGGAAGAAAAAATAGATTATTTCACTTTCCACTGAGTGAGACATAACAATTTACACTCGTGACGGAAAGTTTTTATCTTTTCTAAAGACGAAATATCCGTCACTCGTGTAAATTTTCATGTCTTAGTCAGTAGATCGTGACAGAACCTATTAGTCTTACCCTATGGGTTAAGATGACATTTTCACGTGCCTTTTGACTGTAAGGTCAATTGTGACGTCATACTTGATTGCTGCGTTAGCCGATCAAAATATGAAAAAAAAAATACATATAATCTCAATTTTGAGCATTTTTAAGACAGTGGGTGCAAAAAAAAATCAATCCCCAGATGTGATCAGGAACACGGAAATTCAACCCTCGTGTTCAGGATCTGCTTTTGTCCATGACTCTGCAAGCCTCGTCGTGGTACAAGCAAATTTATACTCTCCACCGAAATAATATGAACAAACAAGCTCAAGGTAATTCAAGGATCACTGAGGAAATTATATAGTCACTAAAAAGAACTTATTGCCAATGGACATTTCGACACTTGCCTGTTGAAAATGAGCAAGGACATTTTTGAGTACGACATTACCAATTGACCGTATTTTACCTCTCAGTACATCATCAGAAATGCCATGTTTCTATGTGGCATTAACGATGGCTGTTGCGTGCAGCAGGAGCACGCTCATTCCTTACGGGCACCTTGTCATGCCTCCATTCGGGGGTTCGGTCAAGCCTCTCAGGTACCTGGTACTGACTCCATTCGGAGATTCACTCACTTCTCCCATGTACCTGGTTTTGTCTCAATTCGGGGTTCGCTCAATCCTCCTAGGTACCTGGTTCTGTTTCAATTCGGGGCTTCCCTCAAACCTCCTGGGCACCTGGTCCTGTCTCTATTCGGGTGCTCACTCAACCCTCCCGGGCACATGGTCCTGACTTCATTCGGGTGTGTGCTCACCCCTCCCGGGCACCTGGTCCTGCTTCTATTCGGGGGTGCGCTCACCCCTCCCGGGCACCTGGTCCTGTCTCTATTCGAGGGTTCGCTCAACCCTCCCAGTCACCTGGTGCTGCCTCCATTTGGGGTTTCACGATTGTCTTGTTCATAAAAACTTACACATGTCGGCAATATTCTCCTGGATCTTTGATTCCTGAACCTTGATTGGTTTATTTTCGCAGTAATACTTGTAAGTGAATAAATTTAAGAAACATTCATAGGTACTTCTTTGATGTTTATTACCGGCAGTCATGACTGCCGGTATACTGTAATCAATCGTGACATACTTGCAAGGATAAAATAACTCATGGCAATATGATTGGTGGACAACTACAAAATATGCAAATATTCGTCAAGGTTATTCAGAACTTGTGCATAAGATACTTTCATCAGGTCGGCTGAAGATTCTAGATGACTTGACAAATGAAAGTCATATCGTATCAGTGCAATTTCTTCCGAAAGATGCATCGAAAAGTCTTTGTATCGATACGTCTTACAACGATCACAGATCCTCGGAAATTTCCGTAGCTCGAATCGGAAATAAAAACTGAAAAGCCCGGAAATGTACGATTGGTCTAACAAGAATAAAAATCGTTTATTCCATTTTTTTCTTACTAAAATTTTACAACATTTAGTGTCAGCTAAATGCCGGCAAGCTTTTTGTAAAAGCTAATACTTGTATTGATATACACTTCTATGTGAAAAAGTTTTATATCGAGGACAAATAAGGGTGTCAAGTCCATATAGAAGAAGTCAAAAAGAGAATGATTTCAGTTTTCATGAGCGCTCATCTGTTGAATTACTTTCTGAAAAGTACAATATGTCACAATGACAAATTATTATACAAATACTATTTTTATTATTAATATGATGAAATCCATCTGCGAGACTGACAAATGTGGTCAAGAACCATATCCTAATACTATTTGTAAATAACACAATGGAAAATACTACTAAAATTTTCATATGTTGAAATAATTTTGTGATTATAATATCTAAATATCTGCAGAAAGACAGAAAAAATAGGTCTACACCATAAACTCATTCTTACGTCATAAAAGAAATTGTTATTGTCTCCATAAAAAATGGACTTTTTCAACAATATGATAAAACATGTATATTTCGTCTTAATTTTCTTCACCAAAAAGACGTTGTTATTGACTGAAAGACTTCTTATAACTCCACCAATGAAGAATCACTGGAGTAAAACAGCCTTTATAGGATCTGAAAGTATAAGAATGGAACATAAAAAATATGAACGGAACGTAAGAAACATTGCTCTTGAATAAATGAAACAAATAGACATAAACAAAAACTGGAATTTTGCTTTATACTGGTGTCTGGGTGCAGAATAAATTGATTTGAAATTTTCTTTAAGAAGGTGTAGAGTTGGAACCCTTCCGCATTATCATTAATCATACTTTCGTTGATGTTAACTGATGGAACGATTATTCTTTACTTATTCAAAGTTTATTCCTTCAATAACGAAGGTATCTGTTTAGAATGCTTTAAATCCTCGATCGAAAATATTACTTTACTTTTAATCATCATCCTCGTTGTATTTGTACACTCTGACCACACCTTTGTCACACCCTATCCACAGTGTATCACCATGTAGACCCAGGGATACCGGCCTCCAGAGAGGACTCTGTTTTGTCAGTATCAGTTCCAGGAAGTGACCGTCCTCACTAAGGAGATGTACAGCGTGGTTGTTGTAGTCAGTCACCAGTATTCTCCCAAGGTGGTCACAAGCTACGTCACCTGATGTTAGCTTCTCCATGAACGATTATTGTCCTTTATAACTGAATTTATGATGTCCTTTTATCGATGACACTACGAGGCGGGAATGGTACTCCTTATCTATTGTGTCAATCACACAGAGGTCCATATTAACGTTCTGTGCTATTCTGTATGGATTTACTAATACTTTATCTGTATGTCCCTCTGTATGTCCGTACCTCCGTATGTCCCCGCCCTTGTTGGTGATCTGTATGATCGCTCCTCTACTTGATGGTGTTATATCTTTGTAAGAACAGTCTGACAGGGTTACAAGGATACTGCCATCACGTGACGTACTGATGCCACCAGGATGTAGAGGAGCTGTGGAGATGACGTCGCTCACTTTACCGGAGGAGGATATACGGCGGATCATCTTATCAGGGAAATGAGAGTAGATAATATCGTTATCCATTATGATGAAGTCTTCACAGTCAGTAGGTAGCTTCCTCTTTTTGATCACTCTCCCTTTCATGTCTACGTGGTCTGTCTGGGTACTCTTGTATCTAAGTACTAAGGCATCATTTCGTGTAACAGGAACTATGCTGTGTATGAAATCTAAATTGTCAATGTTCGTAAAAGTGGATTTCTCTGTGACTTTGAAATTTGACATTGATGCATCATCCACGACGTCATCAAACATATACTGAAGGGCATCTGGGGATAATTTGCCTTCTCTAAACTTTAGTTTCTTCTTCCCCGATTGTATTGATAATGAAGAGATGTTTTTCTGTAGAATGTGAAGCTCTTCTTCAACCTCAAGAGTGACATTGTCCTTTACTGAATATAAAGATAAAAGTTTAATGATAATTCAGTGATACTGATACCTGTTAATTCATATGACATGAATCATTTTTATCTATGTATAAAAAATTTCTATTCAATATTGATACATGTAATCTAAATTAACAGGTAGCTTCTATTTTTTTCTGCGTTCATACATATGGGTATCACTATAGATATAGGAATATCTTTACTAATGTTGCAATATCAAACATTTTTTCAATATTCTTTAGAAACATTAAAACTAAACTCAACGATAACAGATTAAAATTGCTAATATAGTAGTCAGACAGATAAAAGTTATATTCTACTCAAGGAAATCAAATGTTGACCTTGAAACAAAAAAAAAACAGTAATGATCTAATCATAAAAGTAAAAATATCTCAGATATGTACTTTGACGGCAAAACTTCAGTTTTATGCAAAATAATCAGAACAACACTATAAATTACCGATACGTAAATATAGAATCTCAAATGAATTTTCATTTCATACGATGTATTATGAAACGAGTTGTGTGTTTTATATCCCCGAGCCCCAACGTGAAATCAAAGATTCTGAGAACTAGAGGCGAATCACGCCATGACCAATAGAAGTCGTCTGCTACGCTATGAGAAGTAGTTCCCCATCGTATATGTTCTGTGCGTAAAGAAAAAAATATTTCAACTTTGTTTAATGCAATAATTATTTCATCAACAACAATTTCGATCATTGATATTGAATTTGCGTCTTAATTCAACATATGACCGATATTTGAAAGGTCACACTTGTCACAGTGTAGGTGATGAGGCTGCAAACTTGACCAATCGCATTCGAGCAGAGCGATATGTGACGTGTTGTCTTAACAATTGATTACGAAATGGCTTTATGAAACTGCATAACGGGTGTATCATGTGATTAATATATTTATTTAATAAGTGTCTTATTTTGTGTGTTTATGCAGAAATCAATTACAATGGATGATGCCTTTATATTGATATAATGCGCGTTAGCGCATTTAATCAAATAAATGCACCAGCCGTTGTAATTTATTTCTGCATAAGCACACAAAATTAGACACTTATTCTATATACATGCGCTTTCAAACCAAAAATAGAACAAAGAAATCTCCCAATTCTATTTATAAAGCGAATTCGTCCACCAATGTGGAGGGTAGTTTACTTTAGAAAGGAACAGCGGGAGTGTCCCCATGGCAACGTCATGCTTATTCAGTATGACTGAAATGTCATATATTAATGCATTTTGATATATCAAGTCATTACAAATTAGAAATATAACAATGGAATACTGACCAAACAAGTTATTTATTACTCTCTAGATGTTGACTGTTTGGGACTAATTATATTTGCGGAGTGTATTCCCATTTCTGTTATCTGTTGAGTCAGTAGCAGCGCGGTGAAATCATGAAATGTTGACAGCGTTAGTTTATGGATTTTTCTTATACCGTGTACTGTTTATGGGTGGTATATTTTGAAATCATCACAAAGAAGGGAGGAGATCTCCAACAAGACCCCGTTGCAGCAAAAACAGCAAAACATCCGATGCAAAAACAGAAAAGACGAGTACAGCACGAGAAGGAAAAGAGACACACGGCATGTAAACATCAAACACAAAAGACTACACATAAACCGACGAGATCAATGGGCAACCGGTGCCGACTTTGGACGGCCATTTGTCACGCAAGTAGCAAATGTTGTGGTTATCCTGGATTACGTGCGCACAACCCTCTCACTTCTCCAATTACCCAGAGGTCTCGAATAACGTACAAATGTGGTGCAAAACAACCGGCCTTCTCACTGTTAGATGACATCACACAAGCAAGACCGCGAAACGTAGAGGCCCCAGAAACACAGATGAATATGTAAATGGATATAAAAAGAGGGCATGCGTAATACAGTTCGTGCCCTGCCGGCTGTAGCGAGCTCATGTATGTAATCATCCGAGGAGTCCGACTGACATTAGGGTTAGAGTTGAGTGTAGAATGTGACATCAATCGACAGAGAGCTACTGTAGCTGCGTCTAACTCTGTCGCTTGTTGCTGAAAGAGGTAAGGACTTCGTAGGGATGATTTTAGTATTGAATTCGTCTTTTAATATAATGTTATTTCTACTGTCTATTTCTACATTGCATAGGAGAGGATCTTAAACTTCATGATAGATATTCAAATTCATCCGCTATGTCGGGCGTATGACGTCACACTGTCATTTATACGGAAATCAATAACAATAGTCCTGAAAGCTTTATCTCAGGCAATTACAGTGGCTGTGCATATATATATATATATATATATATATATATGTTTGCAGAAAAAGTTCTACTCAAGGAACACAAACATCGACAGTGAACCAGAAAAGAAAACATGGATGATATGATATGATAACAAAATAATAAAGGCAAAATTTTTATCATTTGCATTGAAATAGAATATTGAAATATTTCTTCCAGAGGGCAGGAAGGATATGAATAAAAACACAAACACTCGTTTGGTCGTTTCAGGAGTGTCAGGAAAATTGCAGTAGATTGAAATATTTCTTCCTTTGTCGTTTTTACACTTGATAAAGGCCAAGGGGCCGATAATTTGTGTAAACGAGTGTTCCTGTTTTTATTGATGAAATAGAATAGTTATCCATACATAAACCATACATTTGGTCATACCTGATTTGACCTCATTTTTGTAGAAATTGAGCATTTTCCTCAGTTTCTCTAGTTCTTTTGTCAAGTTCCTCTGTGACCTTCCTCCACTCCTCTTTGCCTTCATCTCCTCCGCCATGTCATCTATGAAGGATTTGAGCTCCAGCTTTAACTTATCTATTCTCTCTATATCGGCCTCTGTCTCCCTATCCTCTTCATTATGTTCCAATCCACTGATCATGCCTTTTATTTTCTCACATCTAGCATGTGAGTTTTCCCTGATTTCTCTGGCGGCTTTCTTTGATCTCCTCCAGTTATGATCCTTGTGCTCACCACGACAACATTCCTCACAAATCCTCAATTTGCACATGAAGCAGTACGAGTCTAATTCCTCGTTGGGATGATGTTTGCACATTGGTACAGCTAATTGGTAGGGAGTAGTATTTGAAGCCATAGTCTACAACCAAAAATATTTGTTGCACAAACACAAGTGGGAAGAATGGTTTTAAATGTTTTGGCTTTTTTTATTCTTTTTGAGTTTCATTGTTGTTAATTTCTTATTTTTCTGAGTTATTGTCAATGATTCTAAATGAAGCACCAAGACATGTAAATCACGCCCATGTCGATTTTCAAATGTGTAGAAAAAATTGTAAAATGTTTCTTGGTAAAGTTTCTACGTATCTGATTAATTTCAGTTTCAAATATGGATAATGACCATATCCCAGTGTACAGCACAAAATCGAAAATTCCGAAAATTAGAAACCGAAGGCGTACAAAATCAGGATATAACAGAAACCAAGCAAATAAACAAAACCCTCCTCCATATGAAAAGAAGCGGATTCCCGATATGATATTGAGACCAGGTGCCCAGGAAGAGTAAGCATCTCCTGCTTGCATGCAACACCCGCCGCTTCATTTCGGTAGAACTGTCACATCCGGTAACTTCCATTTTGGAAGATATAGAGTACAATCTTTGGTTGGATGGTTCAAATGGTCTATGAAAGAATATCATCCACCATTCTGGAGAGTGGGACATCAAAGTGTATGACAAGTTCCCCATATCGACCGTTTCATATTGTTACTAATTTATTTAGTATTCGACGTAACAACTTTTTTCAAACGCATTCGAACAATTTCTGTCTATAAATTTTCAAAGGTTTCTGAAACCTGGGTCCTGTAGCATCATATCCCAGTAATCTTGCTATTTCTTTTTGTATATTTTGGACATAATTTCCACATATTTTGACCATATGTCATTGTTTGGATTGAGGATCACTGACGAGGGTTAAATAATCGAAACACGCATGTCTGGACCATGCTGTTAATTTATCTGCTTTTAAATGATGCTAACAAATTTGAAGACGTTTAACATTTAATATTCAGGCTAAACAAAATATCATAGAGTAGATGAGCATTACAATTTTAGTGGTTTATAAAGGATTTGCTACATAAATGTACGTGTATCATAAGGATACAAATATGGATAATGACCATATCCCAAAACACAGTACAAATGTTAAACGTCTTCAAATTCAATGGCATCATACGAGAACAGATCAATTTGCAGCATGGAGCAGTAATGTACGTTTCGGGTACTAAGCCCTCAGTGATCCTCAGTCTAAACAATGTAATATGACCAATGAATGTGAAAGTTGTTATGTCCAAAGGTATCGAAAGACGAAGCAGGATGGATGGAATATGATACTACAGGGCCAACATTCTAGAAATGTCAAGAAATTTTGAATACAGAAATTTCGAATGCGTTGAAAAAAACGATCAGCCGAAAAGATCGAACTTGGCTCCATGTGCCCTTGGGGACTTTGTTCACCAGCAGTGACATTTACCAAGTTGTACAAATGTAAAACGTCTTGAAATTATATAGAATTTGAAGACATTTAGCATTGAATCGTCTTCAACAAAATCGATAAATGAGAAAATCATAAACGAAGGCATAGAAGTGACAAATATGGATGATGACCATATCCCTGTATAACGCACAAAATCGATTTTTCAGAAAATAATAAACCGAGAATCAGGATAAAACCGGAACCAATGCAAACAAACAAAAACCTCCAGCATATGAAAAGAAGTGCATTCGCGATATGGGAGTTAGGCCAGGTGCCCAGGAGGAATCAGCACCCCTGCTTGCACGAAACAGAGAGTGGGACGTCAAAGTGTACGACGAGTTCCCCATATCGAACGTAGAACTTCATCAGTGACGATGTTAGTTGGTCACAAACATATCCCTGACTAAGAGGCTTTTATTTAAGACGCCTACCTCTCAGATTTAAATCTGTATATTTGGTACTTGCTCTGGCATGGCGTATCATCGGAGATATGATCAAGCCATAAGCAGGCGATGAAGGGATGTTGCCACTCAGAAAAGGAAAGTTGATGATACTAAAATTGAAGTAATTACGTTTGTCGTAGAGTAAGGTGTTCATGTGGCCATCAGTGTCATAGGACAACGTTATGTCTAAATAGGATGCTGAATTATTTGTCTCTGTAGTTTCTTTGACTTCAATCTCCGAAGGATAGATTCTGCTGAGGTAATCTGCGAATTTTGGATTATTGATGGATAACATATCGTCTATGTATCTGTAAGGGAGGTTGAAGTCAGAAGCTAAGTATCTTTTCCCTTCAGAGACCAAAGATTTAATGAAATCGCATGAGTAAAGGAAAATGTCGGCAAGGAGTGAACCAAATTTAACGTCTGATTAATATCTTTTTCAGTGTACTTATATTCAGAATAGGACTTTTCTTTTACAAATTAGGTTTTGTCATAGTTAACAAGAATAAAGGAGTAGGTGCGGTAACCTGTCATTTCGGCCCTTTTTTTCAAAGTTGTTTATGTATCCATAATATTCTAGTTTATAAAATGTCAAATGTATGGTGAGTCCAAATCATGAAAGTAGTAATCAATCGGTTTGTTACTTACATGTACCATACATTTAACAATGGAATCTAGAAGAATTATGAGATGAAATATCAATATTAAGTGAAATTTAGGAGAGGTGTACTGCATATTGATTTCGGCATTCCAATAAAACATTTTTAAAATTGCGAGTCCATATAAGATATATTACAAACCAAATTTAAAACTGCGCCAATATATGAATTTACTCAGAGAAAGCGTCATGACAGATCCTGTACGCACACAAATGCTGAGCATGTTTTATTTTATATAAACGATTTAGTGTTCGCTTGATTTATGGAAAAAAATCTTAAGTTGGTCTGTCCTATTGGTCTAGTCGGAGAACCTTGAACAAGGAATGTATTACATGTATTGTTAAGTGGCGGATGGAAACGGAGACACTCGATCCGCTGTATTTTTAGACTCGTTTCGGACGGTCGAAAGCGGGAAATGTTGCCCCTCAATCACCGCCAAAGGGATACTAGATTCTTTACTTGAGGTCTTAACCTAATAGCATATATTTAGAACATTTAAGACAAAAACTTGACGTGGAATTGTTTATCGAGTAATCGGAGTTGAATCCAGAGAGGTAAATACTGCGCTCGAATGAGTTAAAGAAGTGAGGACCCCCCCTCCAATTAACATATCGCCCTATCATATTGACTATGCGGCTGAAGCTGGGCTATTTTAAAAGTTGATAGCTAAAAAACTAAAAAGAAAACCTCCGACAAAATAGGGGGCAATAAGACATAAAAATGAGGCTATATGCGGGTCTAATTTTATACGTCTTTTTTATTTCTAATGTGAATGAAAATTATGCTTTTAGCGAACTTTTTTCATTAAATGATCAAAGTTCATTGTATGCATTATACGAACTATGGATTGTACGAACTACTTTTAAGAACCCCTGGCGATTCTTTATAAGCGTGTTTTACTGTACAATCTTTGGTTGGATGGTTCAAATGGTCTTTGACAGAATGTCATCCACCATTCTGGAGAGTGGGACATCATAGTTTATGACGAGTTCCCCATATCGACCGTAGAACTTCCTCAGTGACGATGTTAGTCGGTCACAAACATATCCCTGACTGAGAAGCTTATCTGAAAGACGCTTAGCTCTCAGAACAAAATCCGTATATTTGGTACTTGCTCTGCAATAGCGTATCAACTGAGATATGAACACGCCATAAGCAGGCGATGAAGGGAAGTTGCTACTCAGAAAAAAATAACACCAGAGGGTGCTAGTGAAATTAATTTGGGCTGCTTATGAAAAGCATTTTGGCTGGAAGCATCACTGATGAGAATTTAATATTCGAAACACGTGTCTGTTGCATGAAAATTGGTTTGAAATTTTCTTCAAGAAGGTAGAGTTGGAACCCTTCGAGATTATATATATCTATCATTCTCATTTCCTATGTCTTCTGTCTTGCGTTAATCTTTTTATTGAATCTTACGATATTGTTGACCTATTGCGCACAAGTTGTCAAGTTTTATGTCTTTGTATTCTACATAAAAGATCATACTCTGTATGAATATTATTCATATTGTTACTAAACCAGTTATTCCAGCAATATATTGTTTTGCGAAAACATTAAAAAAGAAGGACATAACTTTATCTACTGACTAATACAAGGTAAATATTGTATTGTTACGTTTATTATTTTCTTAAACAAAGCTTTAAAGGTACGATCGAGGGCTTCGTACATTAATTGAAATGCAGAGATAATATCGACGGTTCTTTTATATACATAATCCTTCATGAGTCAAATTTGCATGGCTGCGTTCATCAATTGTATCAGTGAATATTTGAAGCTACTTCAATATTATAATGTAAGTTTGCCATCTTCCCTGTAATATGAGGTGACATGTACCATGCGTGCGTTTTACAAAAAAAAAAACCTGACAGGGTATCGGAGAATCCACATGTTGAGTTTTAACGCAAAACGTCGGGATATTCACCGATACCTGTAAAACATGAGTATGGTAAGAGAGAGGAAGGGATCTCCAACAACACTCGGTTGCATCAAAACCCTTATACATCCAATGCAATAACACAGAGAAGACACGCACCGAAAGAGATACAAAAGGCACAAGAAATGCCAAATCACATCATAGAAACATTAAGTCAACAGCAGAGAACGGGCACCATATAATGTTGGTATAACTTACGCCCGCATCCCTTCAACTTTCTTTCCAAATAACATATGTTAAAACTTGAAACATCAAACACAAATGACAACACATAAACTCACGAGATCAGTTGGAAATCGGTATAGACTTAGAACGGCCTTCTTCCAAGCAAGTTGCAGACGATGTCGTTATCCAGATTACGTACGCACAGCTCTCCTACTTTTCAAATTACCCCAAGTTCTCGAAAAACGCTTATCGGGAATTCGCTTCAATTCATATGGTGGAGGTTTTTGTTTGTTTGCTTCCTGTTTTATCCTGATTTTGTAAGCCTTCGGTATCTAATTTCCTTAATTATCGATTTTGTGCTGTGTACAGGGATATGGCCATCATCCATATTTGTCATGCAGAGAGGACAGGTGGTCGGGGCCTTGTCTTATCTAAAGAAGTTTGGACATCGCTCGTTATGGAGTCGTGTCGTCACAATGCAATTCCTTGGAATGCCCTGAAACAAGGCTGTACATGGGTGAAGTACGAAATCAAGTTTTCGTCTGGTAAAAGAGGAATCATATCCACAGTATAAAAGGCGTTTGAAAATTCTAACACAATATCGATGGTAATTTTTGTCTACCTTTGATCCTTCTTATTTTGTTTACGATGAAAGGCAGATTCGAATAGCTAAAGTAATATAATTTGTTGTTTGCTTAGGTCAAGAGAAGCTTACAAGATTTTTGTCTAAAATTTCCAGAAAGCCTTTACTGGTTTGTGAAAGCGAAAACATTGAATTAAAGACATGGACTGTTTATTCAGCTTTAGGAAAGACACACTTTAGATTTGAATCAGTTTCATATTATGGTATGTAAAATTGATGTGCATTGACATTTGATGTCGTTACCAGAAGAAAACTGGTATTTCTTAGTACTTCCGAAATTGACCGATACATACATTATTCTTAACCAACTATGACAAATTTAAAATAATCCTCAATGTCTTTGATTGTTGGATGATTTTCCTTCATATTTGGAATATAATTTATTGGATATACTACCAACTGATTGAAACGAAAAATTTGATACCTTACGGACTATACCTTTGTGTAAAATGATGTAAACTGTTTTGAAAGTTCTTTTAAATTTAGCAAATCGAATTTATCTTCCTTTATAAGTCGGAAATAAAGAATACTTCCAAAAAGTCGTTGACTGGACATTTTCCATTTCAAAAGAAAAATAAGCACTATTATTCAATATAATTAAAACATAATTTGACTTTATCAACATAATAAACTATATATAATGTCGCAAATACTATGCACTGTTATAAAGCAGGAATATAAAGGGAACAATATGTCATTCGGTCACGAAAAACATAATATTATTGTGTAAACAGATCTAACATTGATTCTAGAAGATTTTATTTGTATTTTGGGTTTGGGAAACTCTCCGATGTGAAGGCTCAACATTTTGGATTCTAGATATGTCCTTAAAGATGATTTTGTATTTGTAAATGTCTTCTGAGAAACTCATTGTTGGAGATCTCCTCCCTTCTTTCATTAACATATTAAGTACAAGCTCTAGTTTATCGGATGAGCTCTAAAATGTAAATCTTTGTCTTTAGAATATAAGAAGACATATATTGGTGACTAAATCAATGATTGCATATACATTTATCATAGGAAATGTAACAAACCACCAAGTTGTATTAAATTTTGTCTATCTAAATACATAAAGTTATTCACAATGACGAATGAATAGAAATCTAATTATCAATCAGTAGAGAAATTAGAGTTTCAAACTTCATCATTAAAAATATTAATCTTCTATTCTTACCTCGTATGAATTCTGCCTTGCTACAATCTTTGTAATGGGAAATATTAATACTGTTTACCTATCGACAGATAAAAAGGTGCATTAATATGTTTATGCAAATGACGGTCAAGCTATATACATAGATACATCATTCATGCGTTGTCATTCAAAACAAAGGTTTAAAGGCATATGGACTGTATGCAGCGATAATATCGACATTTCTTTTTTATATGCAATAAAGAACAGTATTTCAAAATTTTAATAAGTTCATTGTGCATGACGGAGTTCATAAATTGTATCAATTCATATTTGTGGATCCTGAATCATTATTATGACATTTTTACCATGACAAATATGGACAAGAGCCATATCCCAATATAGAACACAATTGAACATTCGAAAAACATTAAAGAATAGCATACAAAATGAAATAAAAGCAAACAAACACAGAATAACACCATCTAAAACGAATGGAACTACCAATGAGAGAGTAAATATCCCCTAGACAATACGCAAGATCGTAAATGCAGCACGTGCAGCGTGTACGTTCTAATTTTTCCTTTAGTCACCTACCTATTTGTTCAAAACTTGGGCACCTTTTCTGCCCAAGTAAATTGATGAAGTCATAACAATAGCGAACAATCAGGGAGTGCGCGAGAACATTCGTATAGTCTTGGTTAGAAGTTTTTGCTATATTCCGTATTGAACATCATAGTATATGAGTTCCCTGTATAAATCACAGATTACAGTATAAAATGATATTTATCTACAAGAATTGACTCTTAACAAACACGGAAACTCTATTTTGGATCTAAATATCAAATTTGTCAACGTAGAGATTGATGTGTGTTTCCGCATCGGGTGTTTAGGAGTTTTCTTGTTGGTGCTGCAACAGAGTGTTGTTGGAGATCCCCTCCTTTATCTTAGTATCAGAATTTTGAATTACACGTTTTTGCAATACAATATTTAGTAAACTTTAATTTTCTATAAAAAATGATTTCAATGATAAATTATTGTAGTTGTGTAAAGAAAAATCAAAAGTCATAAATGAACTGTAAGAATATTGAAACTGTGTGGGCGGGAAGAAAATTTGTCGACTTCGATTTCATGCATCGGCTAAAATTTATGTGTTTGCATTCTAAGAAAATGTCTGCATGTAAACACGAAATTAAAATTCAGGAGAAATGAGGACATATACATGTACAACCATGCATATTTATATGATGAGCTCATCGATCACAGAGCAATTTTTTTCGCTGAGCAATAACCAAAAGAAGATATAAAAAATTGAAACATGTAATCAAATTAAACGAATATATTTGTTCATACTGAAACTATTGTTTAACTCACATTCCGTGTTACAGAATTATAAAAAAAAAATCAATAGAAACGAGTTAAAGAAGATCCTGACGATAACCTCAACAGTACTCACAATAGAGTGCCTAATTGCAAGCTAGAAGTGGGAACAGGTGCCCGGGATGAGTAAGCATCCCCTGTTGGCTAGCCGCACTCGCCGTTATTGTTCACACACAAAAAAGAACAGACGGCCTTTGCAAATTGATATACATAAAAAAAGACAGAGATATTGTTGAAACTTCAAACCGAAAATATATAAGGATCAAGGACACGACAACAGTATGACCTCCTAATCCTGGTTAACAAAAAAGATTTTTCTTTCAGAAGAATAAGGGTGTCATATTTAATTTTAGCATATGAACAAAAACTCAAATCTTCAATATTTAAGGAATGTTTTTAAAGTTCTTTTGGTTATGGAAATAACCTCAAAAGCCGATGCACAAATGTGGTATAATTCGCGTAGCGACAAATATCATCGAAATTAAAGGAGTTTAACATCTTAACACCATCCCTCCAAGGCTATTTATTTGGATATGCCACTAAATCGACCCTACAAGAAATTTGGAGCCGCGCACTCTCTATAAAGTAAATTACTCTCTGTAATGTAAATATGCCAATCTAAATTCAAAAAAATTAAAGAGGGCGCTACTGAAATGATTTTTGGTGGCTCCGCTGGAAGCATCACTGAAACGCGTGTCTGGTACATGGAAATTGGTTTGAAATTTTCTTCAAGAAGGTATAGAGTTGCAACCCTGCAACATTATTTCTCCACAAATTAAAAGAGAACTAGTTTAATGTCATTATTTTTTGTGTTAAATGTAAAAGAATTGCAGTAAATCAAGACATTGTATTATCTATCATTCTTTTGCTGTCTAAATTCTATTGATAATGAAATGAAACAAATTTCTAACAAAATTTACATTAGTAACATAATTTGAAAGTGCAACTTTGTTTTATATGCTTGTTTGTTTTTCTCCATTGCTGGCTACTAGCTTTCTCAATTTCAAAAGGACGCAAAACAAGAAATGGCCCTATGGGAAATATTAAACTGAAGCGCTGCAGAAAGATAACTAGTTAAAGGTGTATTTTTTCATCAGGATAATGCTCCTGTTTATAAGTATGTCAAGAAAAAGAAGGGAGGAGATCTCCAACAAGACCCCGTTGCAGCATCAACAGTAAAACACCAAAACACCCGATGCAAAAACACAAAAGACGAGTACAGCACGAGACGGAAAAGAGACACACGACATGTAAACATCAAACACAAAAGACTACACATAAACCGACGAGACCAATGGGTAACCGGTGCCGACTTTGGACGGCCATCTGTCACGCAAGTAGCAAATCACTGTCATGGCTGCCATTCATGATTGTTAAATTGAATTTGATTGAGCATCCGCATTATTCATCTGATCATGCTCCATCATACTTTAATCTATTCCAAAAAGTGAAAGCTGCTTCATGTATTTCTTCAACCCACTGTCAGTCCCATGATGACGTCATATTTGCAGTTGAGGGTTTCTGATCAGGCACGATAAGGAGTTCTTTGAAAGTGGCATTTAGATCCTTAAACATAGTGGCAAAAGTTTATCGATATAGAAGGGGATTATGTAGAAAATAATGCAAAATATCTTATAAAATTCGTATCCTTAAAAGTGAGGATCACAACATATCAATCAACCCTCGTATAAATGGATTGTTCTGGTGTATGCAAGTCATCCCAATAAAAGATTTATCTGCTCACGGCAGTTGGGTTTCTGGATTTACTTCTGAATCTGTCTAAGAAATGTAGCCTGATCTTATATCCTAATTCATAGTCTGAAAAAAAATCACGCCTTCCTTATTCTCAAACTTATATAATGAAACACCCCCCCCCTCTCAATTATTGAAATTGAAAAAAAAAAGTCGCCGACTTTCTTAGTCGAATCAGTTTGATGAATCGCAAAATCTCTTTCAGAATCCCATTCATCCAGTAACGATTATTGAGAAATCTTCCCCTTCCCCACAAAGAAAGTATAAGAATGATAGTGAATAGAATCTGAATTCTAAGTCTTTCTTCCTCTAGATTTGGTCCTATTTTCCCCTCTTCTAAATTTCTTTGGTTGGTCGTCTGTTGTTCCGACATATCACGAGTAATAAATTCATGAACACTCATAACAGAAGCTCCGTAAGGCCGTTTTGGTTTAGAATCATTCTAGATCCCTGTGGCGCTAGGCTTACCTCTGAAGTCACTATGAGGTCGAAAAAATATTGCTTGTTACGAAGAAATTGATGGGTGAGACTACAAAAATCATCATTAATTTCGTTCGCTAGGTTCGGTTTTTTATATCTAATTTTCTCAACAACTCCCCCAAAATCTTAAGGAAATATCGTGAATATCGACGGCGGATGCAGCTAGCCAAATAGGGGATGCCTACCCCTCCTGGGCACTTGCTCCCACCTCTAGCTTGCTAGAAGTCCGTCGATGCTCATATCATATCAATTTAGTGCTCTATTGTGAGTGATCTTTAGATTATCGTCAGGGTTTTCTTTAACTCATTGGATGTGAGATTTTAATGTCAATTTATATGTAGTATATAAAGTAGGTAAGCCGAGCATCAATGTATTGAAAGCATAATGTGTTTAAATGGAATCGTTTAAGTTTATAAAATTCTATTGATAGCATTTGTATCATGTATAGTAAACATATATTCAAGCTCTTTACAAAATAGTTCAACAGGTAACAGGACGTTCCGTCCACAAACCAGTCCGTCCACAGGTAAAGTCGATCCGTCCCCAGACGATCCGTCCCCAGGTGATCCGTCCACAAACACATATATACCCATAAGACAAGTGGGGTCTAAGACGATCCGTCCGCCGTTGTGTATGTTATGTATGTAAAGAAGTATGTACATTGTTTTAGACGATCCGTCCACCGTAGACTTGAACGTGAACGTATATATGTGTGTGTTTCGTATCAGATGATCCGTCCACCATATACTTATACTTAAACCGTCTACAGTGTTTTTGCATCATTTAGGATGACGTGTATATTGTAATAGTCGATCCGTCCAACGTATACTTATATAGTTAAGTTGTATGTAATATGCCATTGTGAATATTAGTAGGATACCGTAAACTAATGACAGATTTACCAATAAAATTATCTTCACAAGCATCATATTGGCTTTTAAGAAATACTCTTGATGTTATTTAAATGTATAGTATACATCAATATATAATGTCTATAGAAACTGAACAGTGTATGGATCGTCTCTGTAACCCCGTATTACTTGACAAGATTACCGCCATACGGCATTTACATATCACAGCTCATCCGGTACGCTAGAGCATGTACTGATATTTTGGATTTTCACAGTAGAAATTTACAAATAACCAAAAAACTTTTAGGTCAAGGTTTCCGTTTTCATAAACTAGTTAAGACTTTCTGGAAATTTTACAAAAATTACATTCAACTTCTTTTAAAATTCGGATCTATACATGCAACAGAGTACATTACTATGGGTATTACACAACCTGTCTTTTATGGTGATATGATAAACAAAATGAAAAGGATCAAAGGTAGGCAGCGTAACCATCGAAAATGCGTCAGAATCATCAAACGCCTTTTATACCGTGGATATGATCCTAATGTCACCAGACGGACACAAGGCTTGGTACTTGACCAATCTACAGTCTTGTACAAGCGCATCCTTGAGACTTGCACTCTGAATGACTGTGACGACGGGACTCCATGACGGGCCCTGTCCAAACCTCTTTAGAGAAGACAGGGCCCCGACCACCTGTCCTCTCTGAATGTCAGTCGGACTCCTCGGGTGATTACATACATGAGCTCGCTACAGCCGGCAGAGCACGGACTATATTACGCATGCCCTCTTTTTATATCCATTTACATATCCATCTGTGTCTCTGGGGCCTCTGCGTTTCGCGGTCTTGTTTGTGTGATGTCATCTTACAGTGAGGAGGTTGTTTTACACCACAATTGTACGTTCTTCGAGACCTCTGGGTAATTGGAGAAGTGAGAGGGTTGTGCGCACGTAATCCAGGATAACCACACCATTTGCTACTTGCGTGACAGATGGCCGTCCAAAGTCGGCACCAGTTACCCATTGGTCTCGTCGGTTTATGTGTAGTCTTTTGTGTTTGATGTTTAAATGTCGTGTGTCTCTTTTCCGTCTCGTGCTGTTCTCTTCTTTTGTGTTTTTGCATCGGGTGTTTTGGTGTTCTACTGTTGATGCTGCAACGGGGTCTCGTTGGAGATCTCCTCCCTTCTTTTGACAAATTTCAATTAAAACTCAATGGTGGACGGATCGTCTCTGAACATATTACTTTGAAAATAGTGGACAGATCGTCTCCATCACTCAAAATGATATCAGTTTAAACTCAATGGTGGACGGATCGTCTCCGTTACTTAAATAGTGGACAGATCTTCTCTGTCACTCAAAATGATATCTGTTGAAAGTCAATGGTGGACGGATCGTCTCCGTCACTTAAATGAACAGTGGACGGATCGTCTCGGTCACCCCGTTATACTTGGTAAATGTCAATTGAAAGTTAATGGTGGACGGATCGTCTCCGTCATTGTGGACGGATCGTCTTGGGACGGATGATTGTGGACGGAGTGCTTTGTGGACGGATCGTTTAGAAATCAGTTCAACATGGACAGTATTAATATCATTTTGCTCATTCATAACATGATGAAGATTCTAGTTTACAATTACAGCTCCTCTTTGATTTATCTATAGTCTATTTTTGAATGTAATCTTTTAGAATGAAGCCTATAGTTACAGGTTAACTTATGCCTTTCAAGTCTACAGTGGTCTGTCACATGCTTGAAGGAGATGTAACTCTGTCTTTTAAGAAAAACATTCATTCTGCAAAATGCAAACTGTGTTATTTTACACATCATATTATTTCAGTAAATTACATATATGAAAGTTTGAACTTACATTCCATTCAATTCAAATGATAATTTCGGGAAGTCTTTAATTCATGAAACCTATTTATCTTACCTATGGCATTATTATGATATGTAACTCATAACTCAAAGTCTGTAGAATGTCAAAGAAAGCTACAGGTAATTGTTAATTTTAAATCAAGTTTAAGTGAATAGTGTATTAGTCTCAAACATATTTAAGATTTTTTTTAACTTTGAAAGGAGACATTGGATTGTTTAAAGTTAAGTTCTGTATACCCCTTCTTATAATTGAGGTCCTTTCCGAATCTTGAAATAATTGTCTCAATTAGTTTCAGTTGATGGCATTCTATTTTCTACATTAAATTTTAAAGAAGTACAGGGGTATATTGTTTAGTAAGCCAAGTATTCTTGTTACATCTTATTTTGTCAGCAGTGTATTCTTTGTAATGATTTAATATACATGTATTACCGTCCTCTGACATTCCGTCCATGATATATCTATTTTTTTTATACTTGAAAGAGCAATGCCTATACAATATATTGAATCTTTATTTAGAATTTCCGTCCCTTCATATTTGCAGTATCATTTATGTATTTTAAGTCCATACGTATTTGAAAGTATTGTTCAAGTTTTTGTTATGTTAAGTTGGTTTCAAATTTTCAGATACCTTTTTTACTGTGTAGAATTCAACTAATGACGTTATATGTACAATAAGATGATACATCCCAAACTATTCAAGAATTAAACTCATCATGTTATATATACAATAAAGATGATACATCCCAAACTCGTAATGTTATATATACAATAAAGATTAAACATCCTAAACTTATCATGTTATACATACAATAAAGATTATACATCCAAAACTCTTTATGTTATATATATAATAAAGGTGATACATCCAAATCTCGTCATGTTATATATACAGTCAAGATGATGCGTCCCAAACACATCATGTTATATATACAATAAAGATGATACATCCCAAACTCATCATGTTATATATACAATTAAGATGATACATCTCACACTCATCATGTTATATATACAATAAAGATGATACATCTCACACTCATCATGTTATATATACAATAAAGATGATACATCCCAAACTCGTCATGTTATATATACAATAAAGATGATACATCTCACACTCATCATGTTATATATACAATAAAGATGATACATCCCAAACTCATCATGTTATATATACAATAAAGATGATACATCTCACACTCATCATGTTATATATACAATAAAGATGATACATCTCACACTCATCATGTTATATATACAATTAAGATGATACATCTCACACTCATCATGTTATATATACAATTAAGATGATACATCTCACACTCATCATGTTATATATACAATTAAGATGATACATCTCACACTCATCATGTTATATATACAATTAAGATGATACATCCCAAACTCATCATGTTATATATACAATTAAGATGATACATCTCACACTCATCATGTTATATATACAATTAAGATGATACATCTCACACACATCATGTTATATATACAATAAAGATGATACATCCCAAACTCATCATGTTATATATACAATTAAGATGATACATCTCACACTCATCATGTTATATATACAATAAAGATGATACATCTCACACTCATCATGTTATATATACAATAAAGATGATACATCTCACACTCATCATGTTATATATACAATTAAGATGATACATCCCAAACTCATCATGTTATATATACAATTAAGATGATACATCTCACACTCATCATGTTATATATACAATTAAGATGATACATCTCACACACATCATGTTATATATACAATAAAGATGATACATCCCAAACTCATCATGTTATATATACAATTAAGATGATACATCTCACACTCATCATGTTATATATACAATAAAGATGATACATCCCAAACTCATCATGTTATATATACAATTAAGATGATACATCTCACACTCATCATGTTATATATACAATTAAGATGATACATCTCACACTCATCATGTTATATATACAATTAAGATGATACATCCCAAACTCATCATGTTATATATACAATTAAGATGATACATCTCACACACATCATGTTATATATACAATAAAGATGATACATCCCAAACTCATCATGTTATATATACAATTAAGATGATACATCTCACACTCATCATGTTATATATACAATAAAGATGATACATCCCAAACACATCATGTTATATATACAATAAAGATGATACATCTCACACTCATCGTGTTATATATACAATTAAGATGATACATCCCAAACTCATCATGTTATATATACAATTAAGATGATACATCTCACACTCATCATGTTATATATACAATTAAGATGATACATCCAACACTCATCATGTTATATATACAATAAAGATGATACATCCCAAACTCATCATGTTATATATACAATTAAGATGATACATCCCAAACTCGTCATGTTATATATACAATAAAGATGATACATCCCAAACTCATAATGTTTTATATACAATAAAGATGATACATCCCAACACATCATGTTATATATACAATATAAGTGATACATCCCAACACATCATGTTATATATACTATAATGATGATACATCCCAAACTCATCATGTTTCATATACGATAATAATGATACATCTCAGACTCATCATGTTATATATACAATAAAGATGATACATCCTAAACTTATCATGTTATACATACAATAAAGATTATACATCCAAAACTCTTTATGTTATATATACAATAAAGGTGATACATCCAAAACTCGTCATGATATATATACAATAAAGATGATACATCTAAAACTCATCATGTTATATATACAATAAAGATGATACATCCGAACCCATAATGTTATATATACAATAAAGATGATACATGCCAAACTCGTCATGTTATATATACAATTAAGATGATACATCCAAAACTCGTCATGTTATATATACAATAAAGATGATACATCCAACATTCATCATGTTATATATACAGTCAAGATGATGCGTCCCAAACACATCATGTTATATATACAATAAAGATGATACATCCCAAACTCATCATGTTTTATATACAATAAAGATGATATATATCAACTCATCATGTTATATATACAATAAAGATAATACATCGCAAACTTATCATATTATATAAGCAAACAAGATGATAAATCAAAGAATCATCATGTAATACATACGATAAATATGACAGTTCGATGAACTAGATTCCTTCAATGAAAACTGAGGTTATTATCGATCAAATAGTAAGGTGTTCCAACAATTAATACAACAGGAAACATGTATACCTTGTCTTCCTTATTGACAGATAAAACCTGATTTAATTGGAAGACATTCAGAAAACAGTTTCAATTATCAAGTAACTGAGCTATATATTTAGAATAATAGAAAGGAGAGCATCTCCAACAAGACTTGATTACATCAAAACATCATTACATCAAAACATCATAACATCAAAACATCATAGCATCATAACATCAAAACATCATAACATCAAAACATCATAACATCATAACATCAAAACATCATAACATTATAACATAAAAACATCAAAACATTATAACATCAAAACATCATAACATCAAAACATCATAACATTATAGCATCAAATCATCATAACATCAAAACATCAAAACATCAAAACATCATAGCATCATAACATCAAAACATCATAACATCAAAACATCAAAACATTATAACATCATAACATCAAAACATCATAGCATTATAACATCAAAACATCAAAACATCATAATATTATAACATTATAACATCAAAACATCACAACATCAAAACATCATAACATCAAGACATCAAGACATCAAAACATCAAAACATCAAAACATCATAACATCATAACATCAAATCATCAAAACATCAAAACATTATAACATCAAAACATCATAACATCAAAACATCAACAACAAAAATCGAAAACGCAGAGACGACATTCATAACAAGAGAAATAAAAGGACAAGGAACAGCATACACAACAAACCACACATACACAAATAATCGGTGCTTGGTGTCGTTAACCCTAATTTATAAGGTCAGACCGACCAATTAGTATCTACATTTATGGTAACAAAAATATGATTTCATCATTACTTCTGAAGATACAGTAAGGACACACTTTGGACAAGGTACACCAATTTAGACATCAAAACGTCGTAACAATTGGTACCTAACTAAACTAATGGAAAATCGATGTAAACTTAGGACGACCATCTGGTATGTTATTGTCAACTAAGGACGACCATCTGCTATGTCATCATCAACTTAGGACGACAATCTGGTATGTTATTGTCGACTAAGGATGACCATCTGATATATTATTGTCAACAAAGAACGACCATCTGGTATGTTATTGTCAACTAAGGGCGACCATCTTGTATGTTATTGTCAAATAAGGAAGACCATCTGGTATGTTATTGTCAACTAAGAACGACCATCTGGTATGTTATTGTCAACTAAAGGCGACCATCTGGTATGTTATTGTCAACTAAAGGCGACCATCTGGTATGTTATTCTCAACTAAGAACGACCATCTGGAAATATTATTGTCAACTAAGGACGACCATCTGATAAGCTATCGTCAACTAAGGGTGACCAGCTGTTGTATTATTTTCAAATAAGGACTACGATCTTATATGTTATTGTCAACTAAGGACTACCATCCGGTATGTTATTGGCAGCTAAGGATGATCATCTGCTATTGTATTCTCAAATAAGGACGACCATCTGATATGTTATTGTCGAATAAGGACGACAATCTGCTTTGTAATTGTCAAATAAGGACGACCATCTGAAATGTTATTGTCAACTTAGAACGACAATCTGATATGTTATTGTCAAATAAGGACGACCATCTGATATGTTATTGTCAAATAAGGACGACAATCTTATATGTTATTGTCAAATAAGGACGACCATCTGCTTTGTAATTGTCAAATAAGGACGACAATCTGATATGTTATTGTCGAATAAGGACGACCATCTGCTATGTCATTGTCAACTATGGACGATTATCCGATATGTTACTGTCAACAAAGGACGATCATCTGCTATATTATTGTCAACCAAGGACGACCATCTGATATTTTATTGTCAACCAAGGACGACCATCTGCTATATTATCGTCAAACAAGGACGACAATCTCCTGTTATTGTCATATAAGGACGACAATCTGCTATATTATTGTCAACTAAGGACGACCATCTGCTATATTATTGTCAACCAATGACGACCATCTGCCATATTTTTGTTAAACAAGGACGACCATCTGCTGTTATTGTCAACTACACAGCCAATTGTGCCTCATATGAAATGAGCATCATGTAAAATGTACAAGAAAGTTCATGTGAAATTCATAAAAAATTGACATAAAAGGACGACCATCTGATATGTTATTATCAACTAAGGACGACCATCTGATATGTTATTGTCAACCAAGGACGACCTACTATTGTGTTATTGTAAACTAGGGACGACCATCTGCTATATTATTGGTGTGAAATTGTAAACTGAGAACTACCATCTGAAATGTCACTGTCAACCAAGGACGACCACCTGGTATGTTATTGTAAGCAAAGGACGACCATCTTGTATGTTATTGGCAACTAAGGCCGACCATCTGGTATGTTATTGTCAACTAAGGATGACCATCTGATATATTATTGTCAACAAAGGACGACCATCTGGTGTGATATTGTTAACTAAGATCTACCATCTGAAATGTTATTGTCAACCAAGGACGACCACCTGGTATGTTATTGTAAGCAAAGGACGACCATCTTTTATGTTATTGGCAACTGAGGACGACCATCTGGTATGTTATTGTCAACTAAGGATGACCATCTGATATATTATTGTCAACAATGAGTTAAAGAAGATCCTGACGATAATCTCAACAGCACTCACAATAGAGCACCAATTTGAGCATCGACGGACCCCTAGCAAGCTAGAGGTGGGACCAGGTGCCCGGGAGGAGTAAGCATCCCCTGTTGGCTAGCCGCACCCGCCGTCGATGTTCACGCACGAAAATGGAAAGAATATATAAAATGCATGCACTGTCTGAGGCCACGTCTATATAGAAAGTGCTATGGCGATAATGTCAGGTAAAAATATTCAAAACACTTACTGTCAAACCCCTCGCGGGGAACTTTTTTACGAGCTCCGACCATCTGGCGTGATATTGTAAACTAAGAACGACCATCTGAAATGTTATTGTCAACCAAGGACGACCACCTGGTATGTTATTGTAAGCAAAGGGCGACCATCTGGTATGTCATTGTCAACTAAGGACGACCATCTGGTATATTATTGTCAACAAAGGACGACCATCTGCTATGTCATCATCAACTAAGGACGACCATCTGGTATGTTATTGTAAATTTAGGATGACCATCTGATATATGATTGTCAACAAAAGACGACCATCTGGTTTGATATTGTAAACTAAGAACGACCATCTGGAATGTCATTGTCAACAAAGGACGATAATCTGATATGTCATTGTCAACTAATTCGGTGATTTATTTTTTTCAAGAAATTGTCATTTTTTGTGATTTTCGGAATCTGATTTAGGATTTTATGTTTGACTTTCACAGGGTGGCCACACACTCTGTAGAACAGGTAAAATAGGGAAAATACTAAGTAAAATTTCCCTGCAAGTAAAAATCATGGAATTTGAAAAATTCATGAAAATCAGGAAAAATTCAGGGAATTTTATTCAGTTAATGTTTGAAAAAATAACAGTATCGGATGGGATTAACAATATATATTTGGACAAAGAAATAAGACATTTTATTGCTGACGTAATGTCGTAAAACTTTTCTGGCTCGCTTCACACCCCAAATGGACATTTTGGCAGTTATACTTGTAATTGAATAACTAAATGAAAGACTTGACTTTCGGTAATTCGTATAATGCTCGACTTTGAGACTGAATGACTCATGGGTACTTCTTCGATGTTTATATTGATATAGACTTCGATGCAAAAAAGTTTTATATCGAGGACAAATAAGGGTGTCAAATTCATGTAAGATTACAAACCTATTAAGGAGAAGTCAAAAAGAGGATGATTTCAGTTTTCATGATCGCTCATCTGTTGAATTACATTTGTAATTTTATGATTGAAAAGTGCAATGTATCATAATGACAAATTATTATACAAATACTATTTTTAGTATCCATATTATGAAATACATCGATGGTAATGACAAATGTGTACAAAAACCATATCCTAATATCATTTGTAAATAACACAATGAAAGACAGTACTACAATTTTCATAACACAATGAAAGACACTACTACAATTTTCATAACACAATGATAGACACTAATACAATTTTCATGACACAATGATAGACACTAATACACTGTTCATAACACAATGAAAGACACTACTACAATTTTCATAACACAATGATAGACACTACTACAATTTTCATAACACAATGATAGACACTACTACAATGTTCATAACACAATGAAAGACACTACTACAATTTTCATAACACAATGATAGACACTACTACAATTTTCATAACACAATGATAGACACTACAACAATTTTCATAACACAATGATAGACACTACTACAATTTTCATAACACAATGAAAGACACTACTACAATTTTCATAACACAATGAAAGACACTACTACAATTTTCATAACACAATGATAGACACTGCTACAATTTTCATATGTTGAAATGTTTTTTTGTGAATATTGATAGGAAAACATGTACAGATACGTCTACACCACAGTAGTTTTACAGTAGAAATTACAATAGATAGTTCTATACCGTTGACATTTTAACGTCATAGAAAAATTGAAATTGTTTGCATAAAAGAATTAGATTTTTTCAACAATAGGATAAATTGTGTATATATCGTGTTCATTCTCTTCACCAAAAGACACATTGTTATTGAATGAAAGACTTCGTATAACTCCACCAAAGAAGAATCACTGGAGTAAAACAGCCTTTAGGATCTGAAAGTATAAGAAAGGAACGTAAAATACATTTCTCTGAAATAAATAAAACAAAGATTTAATTCTGCATGCTTATGTACAGCACAAACTGAAATTCTGCTTTATATAAAATGGATTCCATAATTCTTCATTAATGCATAAGAAAAATACGTCGTTCGGTGATATTAACTGATATAACGATAATTATTTACTTATTCAAAGTTTGTTTCTTTGATAATGAATTAAATGCTTTAAATCCTTGTCGAAAATATTACCTTACTCTTTATCATCCTCCTCCTTGTATTCGTACACTCTGACCACACCTTTGCTACACCCAACCCATAGTGTATCACCATGTAGACCCATACATCTCGGCCTCCAGAGAGGACTCTGTTCTGTCAGTATCAGCTCCAGGAAGTGACCGTCCTCACTAAGGAGATGTACAGCGTGGTTGTAGAAATCCGTCACTAGTATCCTCCCACGGTGATCACAAACTACGTCATCTGATGAAAACTTCTCCTTGAGTGATGGCTGCCCGATGAAACTGAATTTACGATGTCCTTTTATCGATAATACTACAAGTCGGGTTTTGAGCTCCTTATCTATGACATCAACCACACAGAGGTCCATATTCACGTTCTGTGCTACTCTGCGAGGATTCATTAATACTTTATCTGTATGTCCCTCTGTATGTCCGTACCTCTGTGTGATCCCTCCCGTGCTGGTGATCTGTAATATATCTCCTTTACTTGATGTTGTTATATCTGTTGGGTAACAGTCACACAGGGTGACAAGGATACCACCATCACGTGATGTACTGATACCACAAGGATGTAGAGGAGCTGTGGAGATGACGTCACTCGCTTTACCTGAGGAGGATAGACGGCGGATTATCTTGTCACCAAAACGAGTGTAGATGATATCGTTATCCATCATGGTGAAATCTTCACAGGCAGTAGGTAGTTTCCTCTCCTTGATCACCCTCCCTGTCATGTCTACATGGTCTATCTGGGTACTGCTGAGTCTACATACTAAAGCCTCATTACATGTCACTGGGACGATACTTTTTATAAAAGTTGAATCATCAACATGTGTAAAATGGGATTTTTCTATGACCTTCACCTTTGATTCTGATTTATCATCCACGACGTCACCAAATATATACTGAAGGACATCTGGGGATAATTTGCCCTCTCTAAACTTTAGTTTCTTCTTCCCTAATTGTATTGATAATGACGAGATGTTCTCCTGTAGAATGTGAAGTTCTTCTTCGACCTCCAGAATGACATTGTCCTTTACTGAATGTAAAGATAAAAAGTTAAATGATATGTCAGTGATACTGATACCTGTATCAGTTAAATGATAAGTCAGTGATACTGATATCTGTATCAGTTAAATGATAAGTCAGTGATACTGGTATCTGTATCAGTTAAATGATAAGTCAGTGATACTGATACCTGTATCAGTTAAATGATAAGTCAGTGATACTGATACCTGTATCAGTTAAATGATAAGTCAGTGATACTGATACCTGTATCAGTTAAATGATAAGTCAGTGACACTGATACCTGTATCAGTTAAATGATAAGTCAGTGATACTGATATCTGTATCAGTTAAATGATAAGTCAGTGATACTGATACCTGTATCAGTTAAATGATAAGTCAGTGATACTGATATCTGTATCAGTTAAATGATAAGTCAGTGATACTGATACCTGTATCAGTTAAATGATAAGTCAGTGATACTGATACCTGTATCAGTTAAATGATAGGTCAGTGATACTGATATCTGCTAGAGATAATCCCCTTTTCTGTGAGTTTAGATAACGGGTATCAATTTTATCTATGTATCAATGATATCTATGCAATATTGATACATGTATTTCTATATTAACAGGTAGGTTCTATTTTTTCTGCTCTCATACATATCGGTCATTTATCACTATACATATATTGAATGTCTTTACCATTGTTGCAATATCAAACTTTTTTCACTATTATTTAGTAACATTAAATTGAATTAAAAGTCAACAAATGTTAATAACAAATTTAAATTAATGATATAGTAGTGAAACAGATAAAAGTTGTATTACTGTATAAAAATTGTATTCTACTCAAGGAAAACAAATGTTGACAGCGGAACAAAAAACATTAATGATCTTATCATAAAGTTAAAATGTCTAATATATGTACTTTGATGGCAAAACTTGAACTTTATGCAAAATAATCAGAACAACACTATAAATTACCGATATATATGTTTGCAGAAAAAGTTCTACTCAAAGAACACAAACACGACAGTGAACCAAAAAAGAAAACATAGATGATATGAAAACAAAAAAATGAAGGCAACACTTTTATCTTTTGCCTTGAAATAGAATATTGAAATATTTCTTCCAGAGGGAAGGGATGACATAAATAAAAACACAAACACTCGTTTGGTCCTTATCCATCGTCGTTTCAGGAATGTCAAGAAAATTGCAGTAGATTGAAATATTTCTTCCCTTGTCATTTTTGCACTTGATAAAGGTCAAGGGGCCGAAAATTTCTGTAAGCGAGTATTTGTGTTTTTATCTATGAAATAGAATAGTTAACCATACATTTGGTCATACCTAATTTGACCTCATTCTTGTAGAAGTTGAGCATTTTCCTCAGTTTCTCTAGTTCTTTTGTCAAGTTCCTCTGTGACTTTCCTACCCTCCTCTTTGCCTTCATCTCCTCCGCCAGGTCATCTATGAAGGATATAAACTCCATCTTTAACTTATCTATCCTCTCTATATCGTCCTCTGTCTCTCTATCCTCTTCATTTTGTTCCAGTCCACTGATCATGCCTTCTATTTTCTCACATCTAGCATGTGAGTTTTCCCTGATTTCTCTGGCGGCCTTCTTTGATCTTCTCCAGTTGTGATCCTTGTGCTCACCACGACAGCATTCCTCACAAATCCTAAATTTACACGTGAAGCAGTACGAGTCTAATTCCTCCTTGGTATGATGTTTGCACATCGGAACAGCTGATTGGAGCTCAGTTGTTGCCATTCTATATCTGCAAAACATCCATTATTCAAGAACAGTGATAATAATTCGGAAATGTTCCGTCTCTTTACCTTCTTGAAGAAAATTTTAAACCAATTGTAATGCACCTCACTCGCGTTTTGGATGGTAAAATTATCACCAGTGATGCTTCCAGCCAAAGTAATTTTCAGACGCAGCCAAAATTCATTTCATAAGCGCCCTCTGGTTTTACTTTTTTTACAAATTGAGCAGATCTAATGAAAATGTCTATGTAGTAGGTAAAACTATCATGAGATGTCAAACTGAAGCAGTACTCCGAAAATGACAACTTTTCACAAAAAGAAAATTGCATAGTAGACGTAACTCATCTTAGAAAAAATATAAGAGTAATAAAATGAGTATCAACAAGCGAGCTTTAGCTAGGTCCGTCGATGCTATCCTTTTTGCTCTTTTGTAAGTGCTGTTGAGATTGTCGTCAGGTTCTTCTTCAACTCATTATAGCAGGACTAATAGGGATAATGACCATATCCTGATACTATAGCAGAAAATCAATGATTCAGAAAATCATAAACCGAAGGCATATAAAATCAGGATAGAACCAACGCAGACAAACAAAACAAACAAAACCTCCACCACATGAAAAAGCAAACTCCAAATAAGGGAGTTCAACCAGGTGCCCAGGAAGAGCAAGCATATACTGCTTGCATGCAACACTATCAGTTATTTCAATTGTTACTGACCGTCAAACTGAGCGAGTTTTTGGGTTGTTCAAGCCTACACAGCTAATTCTGCCTGACATGAAATTCATGTGAAATTTACATGAACTTTACATGAAAGTTCACATGGATCTCCAACAAGACCCCGTAGCAGCACGAACATGAAATTTACATGAAATTTTTCACATGAAATTCATGTGAAGATTTTTACATGGATGTTATGTGAATTCAATTTCCTTTGAAGGTCACTTAGAAAAATTCATATCAAATTCATGTGAAGGAAATTTATGTGAAATTTATGTGAAATATTTTTTACATCAATCTTATGTGAAAATTATATGAATTTTTCATGAACTTTACATGATGCTCATTTCGTATGAATTTCATGTGAGTCACAATTGGCTGTGTATAGCTGGTAATGCAACGAATCAGTAACAGGTTGACGATCAGTAACAAACCTAAAAAGTGTTCTATTTTGTCGAAAACCAAAATCTCCCAGTTTTTGTGTGTTGAGTCGTTTTTAGCTCACCTGAGCCAAAGGCTCAAGTGAGCTATTGTCATAGCGATGCGTCCGTCGTGTGTCGTGTGTCTGTCGTAAACTTTTCACATTTTCGACTTCTTCTCAAGAACGGCTATGGGGATTTTGATGAAACGTGGTAGGTATAAAGTACTAATGGTCCCCTACAAGTGTTGTTGTTTTTTGTACGGATCCATCAACAGGTGGCACCACCACAGGCACAAGTACGTCATGGTGGGAACCCTCCTTTGACAAACTTCTTCTTCAGAAATGAAGTACGTATCGATAAACCGAAAGCATAGGGATGATCTAGAGAGATGTCTTAAGAAGTGTTGTTATTTTTGGTTTCACTCCAAAGTCAAATTTTTGATGCATTTTTGACGTCTTTTCGGACGTAGTCAGAAATGCACATTTTTCACTATGTCTTTAAATAACTCAATAAGTGTGTGATTTTACTTACTCATTTACTGCATATTTATCATATTTAATGACAAATATGGATATTGACCATATCCCTGTATACAGCACAAAATCGATGATTCAGAAAATCAGAAACCGAAGGCATACAAAATCAGGATAAAACAGGAACCAAAGCAAAAAAACAAAAATCTCCACCACATGAAAAGATGCGGACTCCCGATATGGGTGCCCAGGAAGAAAGAATAAGAAATAAGTCATGGTGGGTACCCTCCTTTGACAAACTTCTTCTTCAGAACAGAAGCACGTATCGACAAACCGAAAGCATCAGGATGATCTAGAGAGATGTCTTGTGTAAAGTGCCCATTAACTTATTCAATTCTTTGAAGTGTATTTGATGCTTAAATTTTGATGTTTTGATTTTCTTATGTAAAACGGAAGGGGGCGTGGTTTTCATGCAATTTCTGCTTCTTTTCTTCAACCACATTTCAGATTTCATGAAATTTGGTAGGTATGATGTACTCATGGTTCAATACAAGTGAAAGAATTTTGTCGAGATATCCACTTTTGAATTTTAAGGAATGTTTTTAAGATTGTACATAGGCATAATGTATGTTTTCCATGCCTAATGGACCAATGGGGAGTGGGTTCAAAACTCGGCGAGACCCCAACAAAATTTTTATGGTCCTTTTTCAGTTTTTTTTTCTCATTTTCTTTTTATATCTGTCGTTAGAAATGAAACTGTGAAAAAATTTTTGTCAAAACATCAACTTTAAAATTTTTCATGATTTTTTAAAGATTGTATATATATAGTATGTTTTCCATGCCCAATGGACCCAAGGGTAGTGGATTGAAATCCCGGCGGTACCAAAAAAATATTTTTCTTTCTTTTTAGATCACCTGAGTCAAAGGCTCAAGTGAGCTATTGTCATAGCAATGCGTCTGTCGTCCGTCGTGTGACGTTTGTCTGTCGTAAACTTTTCACATTTTCGACTTCTTCTCAAGAACGGCCATAGGGATTTTGATGAAACGTGGTAGGTATAAAGTACTTATAGTCCCCTATAGGTTATGTTGTTTTTGTACGGATCCATCAACAGGTGGCGCCACCACAGGCATAAGTGGGTCATGGTGGGTACCCTCTTTTGTCAACCTTCTTCTTCAGAAAGGAAGCACGTATCGACAAATCACAGATTCAGGGGCATAGTTTTTGGCCTTACCGTCTGTTTGTCTGTCGGTTTGTCTGTTTTTCTGTTTGTCTGAGAAAAACTTTAACATTGGACAAATCTTTTGAATGGAAGGTGATAAAGTTTTTATATTTCACATGTATATTTCTTGTGACAATATTTTTCAATTAATAGCAATTCTCCGTAGCCATTTAAACAATTTTGGCACGTATGGTCTCCGATTTTCATGAAATTTCATACATAAGTAGGGACCAATGAAAAAAGGAAAATTTGACAAAAAAAATTATTCTAGGTCATCTGGATACCATGGCAACAGCCTTTAAAGTTGAAAAATTGGCAAAATTGAGCTAATTTTAAGCTCTATAATTTGGTCTATATATGACATAAACGGAAGATATTTTAAGCATCCTAAAGATTAGGACATAAGATATTAAATAAGCTCACTAGTAGTGCCTGATATTGTAAAAAAGGTTCGTTATCATGACAACATAATTAGCAAATTTTGATATATTGATTTCAAAATGCTGTTTGTATTTTCCAATTTTTACTCTATCTTGATGGGTATATAATAAGGAAATATAATTTATTTCATAGAATGAGCAAATTCAAGATAAACCCACTTGTTGCTATGTACATACGTTACCTTGGCAACGGTAACTATGGTCTTTAATATAATTACTTATTTTGCAACTTCAGAGTCATTTTAAAATATTTTGCATCATGATGAACAGATAAAAATTGTTGGGAAATACCCAACACAAAAGCTCTTTCACAAACCATGAAAAAGCTATGGGGAACATATGTTACCATGGCAACCATTTTTTTTTATTTTCATAAAACAGTAATTATTAATCCCAGGAATTTCAAATTTGATAACAATAAAGATCAAGTAAGCCTCTATCAAAATATAATAAAAAAAGTTTCAAATAAGTAATGGTTGCTGTGGTAATTTGGCGATACATTATAAAAAGAAGCATTTTTGTTGTTTTTCGAAGCCTTTTCCACAAAAAAAAGAAACATGCTTACACAACCTGTTTTACATATCCGATAAAGCAAAGTCTAAACTTTATTTTATATTTAAGAAAATTCAAATTACTTATCTTTTGATGACTGTATCCAAGGACTCAAAGTGGGCCTATGTGCAATTTTACACAATCGTTTCCATAGCAACGGGCTATTTCCTTAAAAATTAAAAAAAATTCTTTTGTGTAATGAAAAGTCTACTTGAATACATTAATTAATTTTCATCACTTTGAATTAAAAGTCAATGCTCTAGTAAAACAAGGACTCAATATTTTCCAAAATTGCTTTCATTTTTGCGATTTGAGGTCATGTTGCCAAAGCAACGAACCGAAACTTTGTCCAAATGTAAATGCTTAAATCTTATTTGCATAAAAACTCAAAAATGTACGTAATTTATCGTTGAATTTTGAAAAAATGCCAAAAAATGCTATTTTGATAGGGTACCTGTGTTGTTGCTATGGAACCATATAGATAACACCATAAACCAAACATTATTATTACTTACCTTGAAAGAGCAATGATAGGATACTGATAATTCATTAGTGTTTGTTTTAGATTAGGCTGCATAAATTATGTATGTGACTTCAACTGCATTTTTTCAATATTCAAAGTCCGTTTCCAAGGCAACCGGATGTGATATTAAGAAAATATTAACCAAATTTTTACTTTTGGGTCAAACCCAACCTAATGCCCAAATTTCATCAAAATCTGAGACATGCTGTGCCATGCGTCCTTCATAAAAGTGCAAATGCTTTCAGAGAATAGCTATTAAAATCAAAATTTTTGACCTCATGACCTTCACCTTGACCTTTGACCTCTTTTTCAAAGACTTTAACATTGGGCATAACTTTTGAATGGTAAGTTATAGGGCTTACATACTTCACATGAATATTCCTTGTGACAAGACCTTTCCATTGATACCAAAATTTTGACCCCATGACCTTGACATTTGACTTACTTTTCAAAAACATTAACATTGGGCATAACTTTTGAATGGTCAGTGATAGGGCTTTCATATTTCACATGTGTGTTGCTTGTGACAAGACCTTTCCACTGATACCAACATTTCTGACCCCTTGCCCTTGACCTTTGACCTCCCTTTCAAAAACTGTAGCATTGGGCATAGCTTTTGAATGGTAAGTGCTAGGGCTTTCATATTTCACATTGTATTCTTTGTGACAAGACCTTTCCATTGAAACCAAAATTGTTGACCTTGACCTTTCACATACCTACAGAAAATGAAGTCATCAATATTAAATGTACATTAATTGACGTCGGGGTGGGGGGTGGGGTGGGAGGGCTCGCGATTATTTTCAAACTTTTGAAAAAACACTCCTCAAGTTTCGATATAAAAAAATCGTAGAATGAGATTTCGTTTGAAGCCCCACCTTGATTTCATGTACGAGTAGCCTGATCTTTTTGTGATGTTTAATTGGAAAATGGGTATTCAATGAGTGATTTGGAAAGAGTAAAAGGTTTTCTATATGGAGAATGTAATAATAAAGCATAAATTTGAACACGCCAATTGTTCCCATTTCGCCTTACTGAAATTCCCATTTCGCCTTAGTACTTTTTTACATAAAATTTACCTGAAATTCACAGTTACGGCGAAATGGGAACAAACCGTCCAAATCATATCCACGATACCACTGACGTCAAAGTACCGATGAACCCTATCCTATATCTAAATTATACACATAGGGACATTCTTAATTTTACTTCCTCATTGATCCCTATATAATATATATTAAACAAAAACAAATACGTGGTACTAGTAAGTTATCTTTTCTGAAGTTACCCTCTTTATAACAATCCAAAAAGTCGAAATCGTTATGTGTTATGCTTAAGAAATATAAATACCTCTTTTATAACAGATCTGTGGCTGTATTCTCTCTCTAGGGCAACGTTACACGGTGTATTGATATGAAGTCGATAGTTGAAGAAATGATCTAGGTCAATCTAAAAACTAACAAATAAGCACGTCAATCATCGAATACAAAAAAATACTGTTTTCTCTGTCATTGTTGGTAATATAGATGTAGCTCTTTATAAAATAATACTTCTGAAATTGCACTATTTTATCTCGTGTAAGGATTTTTGTGAAAGCCTATCAGTAATGGTCAACATATAGAACGGATTTTATATATTTCTTGGAGTTAAAGGTATGCGTTATCATTATGTTAGATCAATGACGCCTTTCATTTCGTTCACATTTAACTTAAAGGCAATATTGAAATGTATCTCAAAAATAAATTTCAAAATCCTGATGTAATGAACAGTAAAAAAAATAATGATAAAAATAAACGGGTTTGGTGTGCTTAAACTAGTCACGTGACCTAAGAGTATAAAAGGCTGAATCTTACAGTCAGAGCTCATTTTGGATGTGACAGGCCTAGAAGAAAGACGTGCCAGAGAAGATATCATTTAGAGGTAACTGAATTATAATAAGCAGGATAGAGGACCAGTTAGAGGATATTAATCAGAGAACGATGATCAGCAGCGCCATGCAGGAATCAACGCCAAAATTACAAAGTACCCGTGCTGATAGAGACTCTGGTATAGGAAGTGCTCAAAACACGGCTCATACATCTTCATCTAGTCGATGGGGAGGGGCTCGTCCAAAAGTAAGAATTGCTGATCAAACAGCTCAAAGTAGCGATGGAAGCTTCAGCATTGCTCCAGATATTAACGTAACACAACGCAGGCGCATTTTGCCCGACTCACGTACAGTGCAATCACCAACATTAGCAATTGGCAACGGATTAGCCACCGAATCGCACACGAAAAGACAGATGGATATCAAGCCGGCAACATTCGATGGAACCAGTTCCTGGAAGGATTATAAATCGCAATTTGACGCATGCGCAAAAATAAATGCATGGTCAATAGAAGAAAAGGGATTATTCCTGGCTGTTTCGCTACGGGGTCAAGCACAGGGTGTGCTAGGTGATTTGCCAGAAGACACAAGGAAGCATTACGACCTCTTGATCAAAGCTTTGGAGGAACGCTTTGCTCCTCCAAATCAGACGGAGCTTTATCTCGTACAGTTACGTGAGAGACACCAGAAGGCGACAGAGTCATTGCCCGAACTTGGACAAGCCTTAAGAAGACTTGTCAACCAGGTGTATCCGACGGCACCAGCAGACGTGAGAGAAACTTTAGCCAAGGACCAATTCATTGATGCACTCAAAGATCAGGAAATACGCATCAAAATCAAACAGTCTCGTCCGGTTAACCTCAATAGCGCCGTGCAACTTGCAGTTGAATTAGAAAGTTACTATCGGACAGAACAAAAAATGAAAGAGAATTATGGTCAGTACAGGACAATAGACTCACAAGCAGAGGTACAGACAGATGCGCCAACACATAATGCAATCAAAGATGTCAAAACGATGATAGCATCTCTGAAGAATGAGTTAGGAAGCTTAAAGTGCGAGTTAAAAGAGATAAAAGTCTCCAGTAAGGCTCAGTCGGCTAAATCGAATCAGGGGGATTCGAAGCGCAACAAAAACGACATTGTTTGCTTTAAATGTGGCTTTAAATGTCACATATCACGTGACTGTTACTCGCGCAGGCGAAAAGATGGACGTAAACTGAACGAAAATAAAAATGAGGGACAATCAAGAGCCAAACGTCTTCTGAGGCGCTGAGCAAAGGAACAAACAAACATGTCAGTTAGGCATTGGCTCTGAGAAATTAGAAGCTGGGATCTACGTGAAAACTTTGGTAAACGATGAGCCAGCCATTTTCCTGATCGACACAGGTGCTTCGTTATCTTTAGTTTCATCTTAACTGTATGATAATGTCTCCAAGTAGTTACGTCAAAAGTACTCACTGCCGCAAGCTAAAGAGTTGCCATTAAAGGGAAAATGCTCACTAGATGTCAAAATAGATGAGATATGCACTAATTGGACATTCACTGTTGCAGAATTAAGTATAGATGGTGTGTTTGGGATGGACTTCCTGGATCACCACGCTGGTGTTGTTGACATTCGAAAGGAATGTCTTGTGCTAAAAGACACAGAAGTCCCACTTGTTTTCCAAGGACCACTAGGATGTTATAGGATAGTCGCAAGTGAAACAGTGACGATACCACCGAAAAGCGAACTGCTGTTTCGAGGCAAAGCCATTGGATTACCAGAGAAGAACTCATTTGACCAGGGCTTTGGACTTATTGAGCCAACAACAAAATTCATCGACTCGCAGCGTGGACTTATTGCACGCGCATTGGTAAGAGTTTGTAATGAGGTGCCCTTACAGCTGTCAATTTGTCAGACGATCCTCAACTTATATATTCAGGCACAGAGATAGCAGAAATGAGCGAAGTCGTGTTCTTTCAGAGGACTGCCAGCCTGATACTCATACAAATGCACTTACGTCAGAACTTCAAGCATTGCTGCTGGAAACCAGTAAAAATCTATCGAAAGATCAGGCAAGTCAAGTAGAAAATTTACTTAAACGCTACTGTGGTCTATTCGCGACGAAAAATAACGACTTGGGAAGGGCAAAGTATGTAAAGCACAGCATCAATACAGGGGAAGCAATTCCAATCAAGCAGCCCTTACGCAGAATACCAGCACACATGACAGAGGAAGTAAATAATCAAATTGAGGAAATGCTCAAAAAGGCAGTTATCGAACCTTCTATCAGTCCCTGGGCGTCCAACATTGTCTTAGTCAAAAAGAAGGATGGTTCTACGCGCATATGTATAGACTACAGACGCTTAAACTCTGTTACACTGAAGGACGCATACCCTCTACCCCGCATTGATGAGTTTTTGGACCAACTAGCGGGAAATGCGTGGTTTACAACGCTAGACATGTTCACTGGATACTGGCAGGTTGAAGTCGAAGAAAGCGATCGTGCAAAGACTGCCTTCACTACAAGAAAGGGTCTATTTCAAATGCCATTCGGCTTATGTTCAGCTCCAGCAACTTTCCAACGGTTAATGGAGACTGTATTAGCGGGTAAACAGTGGGAGATCTGCTCAGAGTATCTTGATGATGTGATTGTATAAGGCAGATCATTTGAGGAAATGCTTAAAAACCTCAGTACAGTATTTGACTGTCTAGCAAAGGCAGGACTTAAGCTAAAGCCGAAGAAGTGCACACTCTTTTCCAAAGAAGTCCATTACCTAGGACACGTTGTCTCAGAAAAAGGCATTGCAACGTTAACAGATCAAGACAAGGTGTCGTCAGTGAAGAATTGGCCAGTACCAAGAAACGTAAAAGAACTGCGTTCTTTTACGTTTGCATGGGTGTTTTGGGATTTTGCTGTGGGTGCTGCAACCTAGTGTTGTTGGAGATCCCCTCCTTTCTTCTTTTCTTGGACTCTGTTGTTATTACCGTAGTAACATAAAAGGATATGCTACGATTGCGAAAGACCTGCACAAACTCACAGAGAAAGAACGAGCATTCGTATGGAGCAAGGACTGCCAGACAGCATTTGATACTTTGAAAGACAAACTTGTGAATGCTCCTATCCTCGCTCATTCCGATTTTACAAAACCATTCATAGTTGACACAGACGCAAGTTTAGATTCGATTGGAGGAGTAATTTCGCAAGAAATCGATGGGCAAGAAAGAGTCATCGCATATGGAAGTCGCGTACTCAGCAAGTCAGAAAGGAGATATTGCGTAACGAGAAGAGAACTCCTTGCTATTGTCTATTTTGTCTCCCAATTCCGTCATTATCTATACGGAAGAAAATTTCGAATACGAACTGACCATGGATCTTTGAAGTGGCTGTTGCGTTTTAAAAACCCGGAGGGTCAATTAGCGCGTTGGTTAGAAGTGCTCAGCACGTACGACATGGAAATTGAGCATCGACCGGGACAGCAACATCGCAATGCAGATGCTATCAGCCGAATTCCTTGCAGACAATGTGGTTTCGAGCCAAACTTTGAAGAAGATTCACATTTCTTTGTGAATAAATTGTCTAGCCCTTCAGAAACAAATGACTCTAGTAGAAGTCATGAGCAGAAGTCATTATTAGAGCTTCAATCAGAAGACAAAGATCTTCAAATCGTCCAAAGTTGGATACAGAAGGGAAATAGACCGCCTTTCCATACGATTAGGGGAATGGACAAGTATATGAAATCTCTGTGGACTCAGTGCGATTCATTAGCCATTAAAGATGGTATACTGTACAGAGAATCAAAGCACGGAACACAAGGAATAATTCCTAAGTCTGAGAGACGCACAGTGCTCAAGTCATACAACGACGAGAAAACATCAGGACATCTTGGAATACGCAAGACCCATTGGAAAATCTCACAAAAACTTTATTGGCCAGGGCTCAAATCTTATATTAAAAATTATATAAATGGATGTGAGATATGTGCAAAGCGAAAGGGACCACAAAGAACAAAGAGATCGCCAATGCAAATTGTAGCTGCAGGTATTCCAATGGAGAGAATCGCAATTGATATTCTCGGAGAACTGCCGAGGACAGAAAGTGGGAATCGATACATCCTTGTCGTCAGCGACTACTATACGAAATGGACTGAAAGTTTCGCGATGCCGAACATGGAAGCCGCAACAGTTGCTAAAATTTTAGTCGAAGAAATAATCACTAGGTTTGGAGTCCCAACATATCTGCATTCTGATCAGGGCAGACAATTTGAAAGATCTTTATTCCTCGAGATGTGTAGGCTATTAGGGATCAAGAAGACTAGAACTACACCTTACCATCCTCAAAGTGATGGCATGGTAGAGAGATTCAACAGGACCCTGACAGTAATGCTCAGTGCATATGTTAACGAGCATCAGACAGATTGGGATACTTTCATCCCATACGTTATGACGGCATACCGGTCTGCAAGACATGAAACTACTGGATTCATACCTAACAAACTGATGCTGGGACGAGAAACAGCAGCACCCTTAGATATCCAGTATGAAATGCCTCGTTCAATATAAAGCACTCCACAAAACACTTGGGTTTGGGATCTACAGGATAAGATAGAAGAAGCCCATAGA
>VSWD01000003.1:5754351-5840744 GCA_033119305.1 Pinctada imbricata | reverse complement strand
CTCTTGGACAACATTCATATTAGATTCGGTGAGGATCTATATATGCAGGTTGTAGGGAACCTATGTGTACTAACTGTGTGTCTCTTGTTGCAGATTTATTTTTATACATGTATGAAAAGAATTTATCTAAAATCTTCAAACGAAAGAAAATTTGATGATTTGAAATGCTTCAATGATACCTCTAGCTATCTGGATATATTTTGACTATTGATAATCCTGCTTTTGAATTATAAAAATGAAATTTATCCACAAGAATTTAAAACACTTAACAAGGCAAACGTTACAAATACAGAAACACCATTTTTGGACCTAAGTATCCAAGTTGTAAACGGAAAGATTCATACAGGTGTATATGAAGAAAGGTTTCCGCTTTCATTAACTAGTTAAGACTTTCTGGAAATTTTACCAAAATTACAGTCAGTTTTTTTAAAATTTGGATCTATACAAGCAACAGAGTACATTACTTTGGGATTACACAACCTGCCTTCTATCACTGGTGTAAAGCAGATGCACGTACCGTCGGGTACCTACATCGCGTCATGGCGACAGGCGATGTCGATTCGTATGTCTACATCCTTCAATATCAACAAATAACACAGTTCATATGGATTTGGTCTCCTTCCTTTCATGTGTTGTCAACAATATTAATGTTTCTGTACGTCTGTTACGATTGTTTTGTATGATGTTCTAGTAAATATTGTTGTGTCTTTTGCGATTAAGAGTTTGTATTATGTCATTTATGTGTCACTTTCTTGTGGGTTTGTTTCGCAGGGTGAATGCAGGGTGGTCATGCTGGAGATCATTCCCTTTTCCTTGTATGCTCAACGTGAAGATTATGTATAGATAAATGCTTGAAATGAAGCAATTCATAATGGTTGTAAAATATACATGTATGTTGAGATTATGAATATGACAAGGAAGTAGGTACAAGTGTTTGAGCAATGATTTTTTTGGTAACTACATTAAGGAATGCTGGTACTACGTCATCGTCCTTTTGTTTCGGTTGAAAAATAGTGTTCGTACCCGATTTTATTATCATATGCGTAGTGCCATTTCTTGATCTAAACATTACCTTCACATTGATTGCAAACCCAACAAAACTGTGTAAATTACTGATATTGAAGGATATAAACATACGAATCGGCTGTCGCCATGACGGTATGTAGGTACCGATGGTACGTGCATCTGCTTTACACCAGTTTATGGTGATGTGATAAACAAAATAAGATCATAGGTATCATAACCATTGAAAATGCGTTAGAATCATTAAACGACTTTTAAACTGTGGGTATGATGCTAATGTCACCAGACGGACACTAGGCTTGGTACTTGACCAATCTACAGTCTTGTACCAGCGCATTCTTAAGACCTGCACTCTGACTGACTGTGATGACGGGCAGTGTCAACCATCTTCAGACAACACAGGGCCCCGACCACTGGCCTCTCCGAATGTCAGTCGGACTCCTCGAGTGATAACATACATGAGATCCCTACAGCCGGCAGAGCACGGACTGTATTACGCACGCCCTCCCTTTATATCTATTTACATATCATCTGTGTTGTTTTGGCCCTGTATTTTGCTGTCCGTTTGTGTGTTCATCTAATAGTGAGGAGGTGTTTACACTATTTCAAACAATTGAATTTGAAGACATTACACACTACAATTGTGCGTTCCTCGAGTCCTTTTGGTAACGGAAAAGTGGGAGGGTTGAGCGCACGTAATCAGGATAACCAGACCATTTGTTGCCGTTGGTTTATGTGTAGTCTTTTGTGTTTAATATTTCTATGTCGTATGTCTTATTTTCGTCTCTTGTCTTCGTCTTGTTTCTCTGTGTTTTCGCATCAGGTGTATCGGTGTTTTGCTGTTGATACTACAACCGGGTCTTGTTAAAGATCCCTCCCTTCTTTAATGTTCTTTTACTTACTTCCATTCTGCGCACATCCGCGGAATCCGTACGAGTACATACAACTCAGCGACAGAACTAACACAGCGATCCACGAGCTCTAGATAGAAAGAAAACATATACATGTATATATATATAATATATCTATTAGATTTTTAAATATCATTCCCAAGAAAAAAAAAAGGATAAATGTTTTTACACTGCTTCCAGAGAGAAGACCCCTGAACATAAAAAATCAAATTCAGAACCAGACATGCATGTTTCGGATAATGAAATATCATTTGTGGTATACTTAAAGCAAAATAATTTGATATGCCATCCCCTCCTTTGAAATTCAAATTTCAGACAACTTTTCCGTAAAAAATACCAAGCATTACATACAAGCAAAAAACTATCTGAAAAGTATTTACAAAATACCGATTACCAACCATTGTGATTTTTCCCTTTCTGATGAAAGCCGGCTTACAGAATGAATTACCAGTTGGATTGGAAGATTTTATATGACAATTTCATATGAAATTAATGTATAACCTACGTGTAAACTGATAATGTACAGATTTAAATGGTCGTATAATTTGTAATGGTCAGTACTTAGTTTCGAATTATCGAGGCGAAGCCGAGCCCAATACAACTTTTTTCATCAACCCAATATATTTTTGTATCCCCCCTGTAAAACACTGTGTAACGAATTTATCCCACCGATTGCTTTTGGCTTGTATATCTAACGTCAACATATTCTAAAGCATTCGGTGACGTCAATATCGTAAAGCGTCTTAGTAGAGGAAGGATATTAGAATAATATCCTGTCAGAAAAATGATACAACACAATATTCGGTTCTTCTCGACCTATCAGAATGCAAGAAATTTGCTAGAGGTGGGATAATAAAATAATATCATGTCAGTAAAATGATACGATATAATATTCGGTTCTTTTCGACCAATCAGATTGCAAGAAATTTTGCCAGAGGGGGATAATTGATATTATCCCACCTCTGGCAAATTTCTTGCAATCTGATTGGTCAAGAAGAACCGAATATTATGTTGTATTATTTTACTGACATGATATTATTTTAATATCCTGCTTCCACTAAGACGCTTTACGATATTGACGTCACCGAAATGCTTTTGAAATATGTTGACGTTACATACTCAAGCCAAAAGCCATCGGTGGGATGAATTCGTTATACAGTGTTTTACAGGGGGGATACAAAATATATTGGGTCGATGAAAAAAGTTTGTATTGGGCTCGGCTTCGCCTCGCCCAATACAACTGTTTCATCGACCCAATATATTTCTGTACCCCCCTGTAAAACACTGTATAACTAATAATGTACTGATACATGCAAAAAAAGATTGGTATGAAAAGAGTATTGAAAGTTCGTTTGTTCGTGAAATGAAAATACATGTTCTGTAATATATAAGCCCATATTCCTCTGTCAATGAAAATATTCAATAAGATTTGAAAAAATAACAACAAACAAGATCCCTAGCATCATTATCAATATAAAAATCGATATACAGATACACACCATGATGAAATCTTGCACTCCGTTGTTTGTGAGTGGTTGTTAATGTGTAGGTTATAATTTGCTTGTCTGATTTTCATACGCCCGTCATTTGACAAGTCGTTTTATGGTATGGCAATATCGATGTCCGTCCGTCCGTTCGCATATGGAACGCAATAACTTGAATATGTGTTTTATATATGTAATGGGTTTTTTTATGTTTTGTCGTATAAGTTATTGCGAAACAAATATTGAGCAATCGTGTGAACTAGACATAAAAAACAGTCATTTCATTAAGGATCGTGAAAGAAGATTTAAGTACGGGGTACACAGCCAATTGTGCCTCATATGAACTTCATGTGAAATTTACATGAACTTTACATAAAAGTTCACATGAAATTTATGTGAAATGAGCACGAACATGAAATTTACATGAAATTTTTCACATGAAATTGATGTGAAGATTTTTATATGGATGTTATGTGAATTCAGTTTCCTGTGAAGGTCACTTAGAAAAATTCATGTGAAATTCATGTGAAGGATATTATGTGAAATTCATGTGAAAAAATTTTTCACGTAAATCTTTTGTGAAATTATATGAATTTTACATGAACTTTCATGTGAATTTACATGATGCTCATTTCATATGAACTTCATGTGAGGCACAATTGGCTGTGTATATGGAATTTTTAAGAAATAAACAAACAAATGTAAACAAATGGATATATTTCGGTGATACCATAACTTTTTGATTATGTTTGAAAATTTACTGTGATAATGGGGAAAAATAGAGGCAAAAAGGAAAAAGACCTTGAAGTTTTTACAATACACGCACAGACATTAGTGATCACAGTTCAAGTCGTCAAGAGACTTCGTAAAAATGAGGAAATATTGACCGACTTGCAATATCGCTTGATAAAAATGAATCTCATCTTCATCGGTTTTTGGAAGCGAAACGAGGACACGTAGATACGGAAGCTTAAGTGAAGAGCTTTATGCATGAGATGCTTGGGATTACTGCGCAGATTCAATTTGTCAACGTCAATCGTTTTGACCGTTTTGTACGTAACTGCAACCGCCCGAATTTTGACTCCTCGATTTCGAAGCGATTTCGATCTTGTGAAGAACAACGCCTATAAGCTAACGTGGAACGCCGTACAGCATCCGGGAAATGTTTCCGAAAAAATGGAGGAACGTAGGAGTTGACTGCATTCGATCATGCGCTAGTGTCGCGACAGTAGAGATCGCGCCAAGCTAGTTCGGAGTAAATTGTACATCAATGGACGTTTATACATGGAACATGAAGATGACGAGTTCTACGATGTAGATTATTCTGTGGGCAGTGATCGCGAGGATGAAGCGCATGTAAATAGGGAAGAGTCCGCACCCGCACCAGTAGTTCCGCCAATCTGATCCACCCGTAGAAATAACCGAGTGGAAGTGCAGGCAGGTGCTGATGCATAGGACACAGCGGAGGTTGGACGCTCTATTCGTGTCGTTGCATGGAATGTAAATAGAGGCTCGGAGTATAAACTTGATGACGATGAATTTTTGTAATCTTCTTTTCAAAAATGACATACTATTTTTGTCAAAATTTTGGATAAATGATCATTTTTTTTATTTTTTTTACTTTGAAAACTATCAGTAATGAATATTATGCAAGAAACAGATTAAGATCAAAATGTCGAGGCGGTGGTTTGGTTTGTTATATAAAAAGGGTTTTAAGAGAAGCTATTACACTGATTAAAACTGCAGCTGATACTTATTTTGGTTGAAAATTGATAAATTCGTAACACCCTATACATGTACCTCCGAGTTGCTTACGCATTTGTAATGGTTGGAAAAGTGGGGATAAATCTGGAATGTTTTTCAATCATTAAGGTCATAGTGTTATTGATTACTGCATTGTCCATAGATCCTTTTTTGATAATGATTTTGACTTTCATGTATTGTAATTTAACGAATGGTCTAATCACAAGCCCATAGTACTTACTCCTTCCGCTAAAGAGCAGATAGTTAGTGCTCCATGTGACAATATATCTCATGAAGATCAGTATTTTGTATATAGATTTGATAAAGAACAAATTGATTCAATGAGGAAGATTTACTTGATTATATTTAAGTTTTGAATGAATGTGTACTTAATGTTGAGACAAATACTGTTGAATTAGATAGGACTGTAAATAGGTTTACAGAGATATTGAACAATGTTTTTAATCAATATTGTAGATCTGAACATGTCCCTAAACGTATTGTTGAAAACTGTGATAGGGATATACCATGGTTTTACAAGTTTAGCCTTCTGAAAAAACTTCCAGTTGTATTCAGATGCGTAGCCAGAGTAAAAATTATGTGCACTCAAATCAGTCTAGACAGGGGGATTGGGGCCGTTAAACGCTCATACATAATTTGGATGGATGACTGGCGAGTGGAGGGATGGCGCTAAGATGTTAAACTCCTTTAATTTCGATAGTTATCGGTGAAATGGCTAGTTTCCGAAATAGCAAAAAAATATATTTCATGTCACATTGATAAAAGGCAAAAACAAAGCTTCTTCAGGTGACAGAGCTTGAAAGAAGTAATTAATACACTTGACAAACATCAGGCCACGGGGAACGATTTTAACTGCTCCACAATGCAACGTGAAAGAAGCATCCCCTCCGATCACGTGTGTCCCAATCCCCGATTCAGCTCAAATAGAGAATAAGTGTCTTTTAAATTTGTGCTGTGTTACGGGTGTGCAATACACAGCAAACTTGTGCATTTATCGTGCATGTAATGCGCGCTAGCACATTTCATGCGATAAATGCACTTGCTGTTGAGTGTTGCATACAAGTAAAAACAACAAATTATGACATTTATTGTATATAGGCACCATAATTGTCAGTTTCATTCTTGTTTCTGAAATCGCGTTTTTTTCCACGTAAAACGATGACGTTGAAATGTAGGTCCCCGAGGGTTCTGTTTGAAGGTTAGAACAGCCGTCACTGCATGTTTCTGTAGAGTTTATGCATTGTGACCTAACGAGCGTTTCATACAGATATACATTCATTTTTTCTATATATTGTTTTTCATTTTCGTGCATGAACATCGACGGTGGGTGCGGTTAGCCAACAGGGGATGCTTACTACTCCCGGGCACCTGGTCCAACATCTAGTTTGCTCGAAGTCCGTCGATGCTCAATTAGGTGTTCTATTGTGAGTGCTGTTGAGATGGTCGTCAGGATCTTCTTGAACTCATTCATTTCAATAGTTTCATCGCAGGGAATTGCATTGGTTGTGCATATATATAGAAAAGTTTACTTTGTTGACACATGCAATTCAGTTGAAAAAATACAGAAAACATGATTCTTTTTATTAATTCTTTGGGGATTCCACCTTTTTCTTGAAAACTCGAAATCGGCAAATTCCAAGAAGAGTCAAGACACCTCCCCAACCATCACTCCTCTCAATCTGTTTTTGTTTGATGTAGAAAAATTGATGGAAAAATTTCTTGAACGACAAATTCTTTTTAAATTAAGAGATCGATCGCTCAGCTTGTGCCAACTCCCTGCATCAGTCCAAATAGAAAAGGAGTTAATTACTTTTCCAAATAGAATATTTTGTTTAAAATAACATTTTGCCCTATTCTGGCAAGGAAAGTTTCTAATTGTTCATTCCGAGAATATCTTGCGATCCTCTAAATTCAAACACTTTTGATATGTCTATTAGCGACTTTTATTCCAGATAGATGAAGAAAATATCCTATGCATAGGGGTTTTTTCGCCTTGTGTTAATGTCGACATATAGACGGCCACTCCGCGGCCCTTGTTAGCAATCGTGTAAATATATTCGAATTTTACCCCAGAGAAAATTTGGGAAAAAATTATTCAAATCCACGGTTTCTATGGTGTATTTGGTATTTTTCGGAAAAATGATAATTTATAACAGAAACAGTAAAGCCTGTTATGCCGTAAAATTCATGGGAATTTTTTTTGTCTCCGCTGCAGGGGGGTTGGGGGTTGGGTTGGGGGGCTTGAGCCCCAAAGTCCCCCCCTTAAATCCGTCACTGCAAACATCATGCAATTATTACCGCGCAAAGCAATTCAATTCTTGTTATTAGTACAGCGCTAAATATATAACAACGCTAAATATAAAACAGGTGTGTGTAGTGTGTACATGCAAAGTATCGCCGACGAAGTAAACACTCCGCAACATTCTTGAGACTCAGTTTACCCAGTATGCCACACACGTGGAGTCTGCACATGCTAATTAAATCAAATTAGACTATCCCAATATGTTCACCTATGACAGGGGGTCGCAATGGAAGATGTAATTTGTTAAGATTTGAGTATAGGAGGGCGCGTAAGAAAAGAAACGCTATTATAAAGCCTATGTTAGGACGGCGAAGAATGATTACAGAAATTATCAAGGAAAACAAAATGGAATTTATGAAAAAGAATAATCCAAACAATTTTTTTTAATATTTTAAATCTGATGGAAAAAATATGAGTAATTGTAAATTGTCATGCAATGATTTCTACGAGCATTTCAGAGATCGTGGAAAATGTGATGATCAGACAAATAATATTGATGATGACAAATATGGATAATGACCATATCCCTGTATACAGAACAATATCGATAATTCAAAAATCATAAACCGAAGGCATACAAAATCAGGACAAAACAGGAACCTAAGCAAACAAACAAAAACATCCACCACATGAAAAGAAGCGTACTCCCGATATGGAAGAGAGACCAGGTGCCCAGGAAGAGTAAGCATCTTCTGCTTGCATGCAATGCCCGCAGCTTCAATTTGATACAACTGTCACTTCCGGTTACTTCCATTTTGGAAGACATAGAGTACAATCTTTGGTTGGATGGTTCAAATGGTCTATTACAGAATATCATCCACCATTCTGGAGAGTGGGACATAATAGTGTATGTCGAGTTCCCCATATCGACCGTGGAACTTCCTCAATGACGATGTTAGTCGGTCACAAACATATCCCTGACTGAGAAGCTTATCTGAAAGATGCCTAGCTCTCAGAACAAAATCCGTATATTTGGTACTTGATCTGGCATGGAGTATCAACTGAGAACACGCCATAAGCAGGCGATGAAGGGATGTTGCTACTCAGAAAGGAAAATTTGTAATGCTGAAATTGAAGTTGTCACGTTTGTCATAAAGTGAGGTGTTCATGTGACAATCAGTGCCGTACGACAACATTTCATAGATGACAACATGCAGAATTTATTTTCTGAATAAGATAGTGAGATATCTAGTGATGAAATAGAAAGGTTACCAATAAGATGAAGTGGAGCAAATCCCCCGAAAAGGATAATTTGATTATGAGTAATTAAAGTATTTTAAGGATATCTTTATACTTTTTCGGCATATTACTTTGTTTAGATTTAAGGATCACTGAGGGGGGTTTAGTACCGAAACGTGCATGTCTGGTCCATGTTGCCAATTTATCTGTTCTAAAATGATGCTATTCAATTTGAAGACGTTTACATTTATACCACTTGGTGAGTGTCACTGCTGGTGGACCAGGAGTCCCCGAGGGCACATGTAGCCAAGTTCGATAAATTTTGGTTGATGTTTCTTCAACGCATTCTAAAATTTCTGTGATCAAAATTTCTTGAAATTTCAAAACGTGGGTCCTGTAGCATCATATCCAATCCATCCTGCTACGTCTTTCGGTACGCTTTTTCGACATAGTAACTTTCATACTTTTTCGGCATATTACATTTTTTAGATTAAGAATCACTGACGAGGGTTAAGTACCCGAAACGTGCATGTCTGGTCCATGTTGCCAATTTATCTGTTCTAAAATGATGCTATTCAATTTGAAGACGTTTACATTTATAACCACTGCTGTTGGACCAGGAGTCCCCGAGGGCACATGTAGCCAAGTTCGATGAAAATTGGCCCCCCACAAGTGTTGTTGTTTTTCGTCAAGGTCCATCAACAGTGGCGCCACCATAACAAAAAATAGGTTATGTGATTACCATCCTTTCACAAACATCTTCTTCAGAATCGACAAACTTGAAGGAAGTCTTTTTTGTTTCATTATACTGAGAAGTCAAATATTTTACACGTATTCAATTTGAAGAACTTAACATTTTGACGTCTTCAGAAATACTGAATTTTGAACTTAATCTTTGAATAATTCTAATTTTCTTATGATTTTGTGCACTGATATACTGCATATTTGTCACATATCAGCTTTTCATTGGTTTATATTGAATTTGGATTTTAGAAATTTATATATTTTTAGATCTTGCATGAATCTGAAAAAGGGAGGGGAGGAGTATTTTGATACTATTGAACTTCTTTTCCAGAACCACTGAAGGGATTTTATTGAAACTTAGCAGGAATTAAGTACCCATGACCCACTACAAGTGTTATTGTTATCGTGTTGTTCAGTCAAGAACTGGCGCCACTACGGTTAAAAATAAGACATGGGGTACCCTCTTTTGACAAACTTCTTCTTCAGAACCGAGGCACAAATCGACAAACCGAAATCATCAGGTATTTTAGAAGGATGTCATTAGAATACGGAAGTGTTCCAACTCTATACCTTCCCGAGGAAAATTTCACACCCATTTACTATGCAACTGACACGTGTTCGGATATTAGAAGTGTTTTTTTTTCTAATTTTAGTCAAGATTTCGACGGGTTTTTGAGGTCTTTTTGGACTTTGTCAGACATGCCTCAAATTTTTGCATATTAACTCAATTAAGGTTTGGTTTGATGCTCTGAATTTACTCTACATTTGTAACATTCATTTTCACATTCATTTATGCTCATTTTGTTGTATATTAACTCAATAAAGGTTTGGTTTGATGCACTGAATTGCATCACATTTGTCACATTCATTTTCTAAATGCATACCAAGGGTATTCTGATTACATTTCATTCTTATTGAATTGTCATAGATTTTGAATTAATTTTACAATGAATTCAAGAGTTGCCTTTCTTACACCAATGGAATCAGACTGCAGTAAGTTAGTTATGAAAGAAGGGAGGAACTCTCCAACAAGACCCCGTTGCAGCATCAACAGTAAAACACATAAAACACCCGATGCAAAAACACAAAAGACGAGTACAGCATGAGACGGAAAAGAGACACACGACATGTAAACATCAAACACAAAAGACTACACATAAACCGACGAGACCAATGGATAACCGGTGCCGACATTGGACGGCCATCTGTCACGCAAGTAGCAAATGGTGTGGTTATCCTGGATTACGTGCGCACAACCCTCTCACTTCTCCAATTACCCAGAGGTCTCGAAGAACGTACAATTGTGGTGTAAAACAACCTCCTCACTGTAAGATGACATCACACAAACAAGACCGCGAAACGCAGAGGCCCCATGGACACAGATGAATATGTAAATGGATATAAAAAGAGGGCATGCGTAATACAGTCCGTGCTATGCCGGCTGTAGCGAGCTCATGTATGTAATCACCCGAGGAGTCCGACTGACATTCAGAGAGGACAGGTGGTCAGGGCCCTGTCTTCTCTAAAGAGGTTTGGACAGAGCCCGTCATGGAGTCCCGTCGTCACAGTCAGTCAGAGTGCAAGTCTCAAGGATGCGCTTGTACAAGACTGTAGATTGGTCAAGTACCAAGCCTAGTGTCCGTCTGGTGACATTAGGATCATACCCACGGTATAAAAGGCGTTTGATGATTCTGACGCATTTTCGATGGTTATGCTGCCTACCTTTGATCCTTTTTATTTTGTTTATCATATCACCATAAAAAACAGGTTGTGTAATACCCATAGTAATATACTCTGTTGCATGTATAGATCCGAATTTTAAAAAGAAGTTGACTGTAATTTTTGTAAAATTTCCAGAAAGTCTTAACTAGTTTATGAAAGCGGAAACCTTGACCTAAAAGTTTTTTGGTAATTTGTAAATTTCTACTGTGAAAATCCAAAATATCAGTTCATGCTCTAGCGTACCGGATGAGCTGTGATATGTAAATGCCGTATGACGGTAATCTTGGAACATCATCGTCAAGCCAAGGGAAATTTACAATGTTGAATCCAAAATCATCCCTTTCGTCATATACACTTGTATGAATCTTTCCGTTTACAATTTTGATATTTAGGTCCAAAAAGGGTGTTTCTGTATTTGAAAGGTTTGCCTTGTTAAGGGTTAATTCTTGTGGATAAATTTCATTCTTATATAATTCAAAAGCAGGATTGTCAATGGTTAGAATATCATCCAGATACCTAGAAGTATTATTGAAACATTTCAGCTCATCAAATTTTCTTTGCTTTTGAAAATTTTGGATAAATTCTTTTTCATAAGTGTATAAAAATAAATCTGCAACAAGAGGCGCACAGTTAGTACCCATAGGAATTCCTACAACCTGCTTGTATAGATCCTCACCAAATCTAACATAAATATTGTCCAAGCGGAAGGACAAGGCATTACACAGGTCACTACATGTCCATGATTTGTAGTCTGTCGAGGAAAAGAAACCCTTCGATTCAGATGTACAAATGTAAGTTTTTCGCTCTCGATAAAAGCACCATTTAATGAGATTAGATAATCGATCATTAATTTTGTCATGAGGAAGTGTGGTGTACATATTAGAGAAGTCGTATGAAGAAATCGTATTGGCTTGGAAATTTCCAGATTTCATTTTTTCAATCACATCCCCTGAATTCTTAATAGACCAAAATAAATTTACATCGTTCCTGTTTAGAACCGTTTCACAATATCTAGTTATGTGTTCTTTAATAGCAGTAAGTGCTGACGTCAGATTTCTAGACAAAATTGTAGTGGAGCAGTTACTAGAATTAGCAATAAATCGAAATTTGTAAGGAGACTTGTGCAGTTTCGGTATGCAATATAGTGTTGGGAGATCCAATTTAGAAATAGAGATATTGAATGAAGACAGTTCACTGTTATGCTTGCCTAAAATGTTAGATGCACTTTCATTGCTTTTGATATATGTATTTGTAGACGAATGTTCCGAAATCAAAGTTGATATGTAGTAACGTTTTCAAATGATAATGGTGTTATTGGCTGCTTTATCAGCTGGTGCAAAGACATATTTTTCATGTAATTTACTTAGTTTGGATTTGAAATATCTCTCTGATTTGGAACGTGGATTTTGAAAAAGATGAGGGTTTTTATGGAAGTTATCTATTCGAATATCCGTTATATCTAAAATGAGGTTTTTCCAGTCATTCAGAGCATGCGGTTCGACTCCTTCTGATTTACACCATCTTTTCGTATAATTATCTAAGGCATCCGTAAGCACTTCACGGCATTTGACAAAATCTATCTTGGATGGGATTCTATACTTAGGTCCTTTTTTAAGAAGACCACGGAGCTGTCTGTCTTGGATAATTGAAAAGTCACCTGTAACAACATGGCTAGTTGGTTTGTAGAGATATTTAGAAGTTGCACATTCTCAAGAAGCAGGACACGATTCAAGTATGTCAGGATCCGTTGTAACTTAATTATAGTTAAAAACAAAGTTTCGAATAGGTTTCTTGTACTTATAACAAATAAGAGGTGGCTCTAAATTTTCAAAATATTGAGAAATGGTACTTTGTACGCGATGATCCCGAAAAATATTAGAGATGTTCAGAAGATCAAAACCTTTGTTAATAAACGGGATTTTTATGAATCGTCTTTTCGGTGAGGTGTTTTTCACAATAGGATAAAGTTTATACTGTGCGAATGAGACAATGATATTAAGTCTGAATCAGTCCGTGTTTCTTAAGAATGCAACCTCTGCTTCATCCAAGATAGATTTCAAGTGTATAACTGGTATTGACGACAGAGCATGCAACAGCTCATGTCTTCCGCCATTGCGTGCTATAGTAAGTAAATCGTTGAGAGAGCGGTGTATTCTGGATCGTTTTCTTTTTTGTCTGTTTCGTCTTTTCCCGTGTGACCTGTATTTCCTTTTAGTGTTTGGGCGAATTGAAAAGATGTTGATATTGGTAGAAGCTGAGGAAATGTTTCCTTGTCCATAAATTTGATCGTTTAAACCAAGAGGGTACGCAGTCTGAAGTTTGGTGATCCAGGCAAGTTCAGCTTGTAGTCGGCGTTTTTTAATTTCGGTCTTACTTTCATTTTTACGTTTTGGAAAAGTCTGAACTGGGGTAATGGTGATATCCGAAATAGAATGATTATATTTAACAAAGTGATTATAAAGAAAGTTTCTGTGTTTTTGTTGACGTGAGGTTCTGATCTTAAAAGAATGGTTCCTAAAACGAGATTTTAAAGGTTGGCCTGTCTCACCTACATATTGTGCGCCACATCCCCTGGCATTTCAAGTCATTACGTAAATAAGATCTTGAGACGACGATCGATGTCTTGGTCTACCTCGATTTTGAATTTCTGCCCATTTACACTAGATGTTATTATGGAGTCGCAGTTGATGAGGTGACACAACGAGCATCTTTTACTTTTGCACTTAGAAATAATTGAGAACCCTCTGTGTCTGTTGTTGAATGTAGAGCCTGCAGATGGAGTAGTGCGTAAAATACGACTGTGGGGTCTAAATTTGAGAGGTGATAAGAGTACTCTTGGTGAGGAAAAAAGTTTTTTACTGTTGAATGTCGATGATGGTAAAGTGACTGTAGTGACAGAGGGTAATCTCAAGGGGGTTAGTTTGATATGAGGCGACCTTAAAAATGCCATAATGCGATAATGGAAGAAAAGTGAATTAGAGTCTTACGTAGAAGACACTACAACAAAGCCAAGTTAGAGAACACAATGAAATTAAAACACTTCAAACATCGGGTCGCGGGGAATTGCTTTACCAACTCCACACTGCAACACGAAATAAGTGTAGATATAAAAAGAAGGGAGGAGATCTCCAACAAGACCCCGTTGCAGCATCAACAGTAAAACACCAAAACACCCGATGCAAAAACACAAAAGACGAGTACAGCATGAGACGGAAAAGAGACACACGACATGTAAACATCAAACACAAAAGACTACACATAAAAAACTGACGAGACCAATGGATAACCGGGTGCCGACTTTGGACGGCCATCTGTCACGCAAGTAGCAAATGGTGTGGTTATCCGGGATTACGTGCGCACAACCCTCTCACTTCTCCAATTACCCAGAGGTCTCGAAGAACGTACAATTGTGGTGTAAAACAACCTCCTCACTGTAAGATGACATCACACAAACAAGACCGCGAAACGCAGAGGCCCCATGGACACAGATGAATATGTAAATGGATATAAAAAGAGGGCATGCGTAATACAGTCCGCGCTCTGCCGGCTGTAGCGAGCTCATGTATGTAATCACCCGAGGAGTCCGACTGACATTCAGAGAGGACAGGTGGTCAGGGCCCTGTCTTCTCTAAAGAGGTTTGGACAGGGCCCGTCATAGAGTCCCGTCGTCACAGTCAGTCAGAGTGCAAGTCTCAAGGATGCGCTTGTACAAGACTGTAGATTGGTCAAGTACCAAGCCTAGTGTCCGTCTGGTGACATTAGGATCATACCCACGGTATAAAAGGCGTTTGATGATTCTGACGCATTTTCGATGGTTATGCTGCCTACCTTTGATCCTTTTTATTTTGTTTATCATATCACCATAAAAAACAGGTTGTGTAATACCCATAGTAATGTACTCTGTTGCATGTATAGATCCGAATTTTAAAAGAAGTTGACTGTAATTTTTGTAAAATTTCCAGAAAGTCTTAACTAGTTTATGAAAGCGGAAACCTTGACCTAAAAGTTTTTTGGTAATTTGTAAATTTCTACTGTGAAAATCCAAAATATCAGTACATGCTCTAGCGTACCGGATGAGCTGTGATATGTAAATGCCGTATGACGGTAATCTTGGAACATCACCGTCAAGCCAAGGGAATTTACAATGTTGAATCCAAAATCATCCCTTTTGTCATATACACTTGTATGAATCTTTCCGTTTACAATTTTGATATTTAGGTCCAAAAAGGGTGTTTCTGTATTTGAAAGGTTTGCCTTGTTAAGGGTTAATTCTTGTGGATAAATTTCATTCTTATATAATTCAAAAGCAGGATTGTCAATGGTTAGAATATCATCCAGATACCTAGAAGTATTATTGAAACATTTCAGCTCATCAAATTTTCTTTGCTTTTGAAGATTTTGGATAAATTCTTTTTCATAAGTGTATAAAAATAAATCTGCAACAAGAGGCGCACAGTTAGTACCCATAGGAATTCCTACAACCTGCTTGTATAGATCCTCACCAAATCTAACATAAATATTGTCCAAGAGGAAGGACAAGGCATTACACAGGTCACTACATGTCCATGATTTGTATGATTTGTAGTCTGTCGAGGAAAAGAAACCCTTCGATTCAGATGTACAAATGTAAGTTTTTCGCTCTCGATAAAAGCACCATTTAATGAGATTAGATAATCGATCATTAATTTTGTCATGAGGAAGTGTGGTGTACATATTAGAGAAGTCGTATGAAGAAATCGTATTGGCTTGGAAATTTCCAGATTTCATTTTTTCAATCACATCCCCTGAATTCTTAATAGACCAAAATAAATTTACATCGTTCCTGTTTAGAACCGTTTCACAATATCTTGTTATGTGTTCTTTAATAGCAGTAAGTGCTGACGTCAGATTTCTAGACAAAATTGTAGTGGAGCAGTTACTAGAATTAGCAATAAATCGAAATTTGTAAGGAGACTTGTGCAGTTTCGGTATGCAATATAGTGTTGGGAGATCCAATTTAGAAATAGAGATATTGAATGAAGACAGTTCACTGTTATGCTTGCCTAAAATGTTAGATGCACTTTCATTGCTTTTGATATATGTATTTGTAGACGAATGTTCCGAAATCAAAGTTGATATGTAGTAACGTTTTCAAATGATAATGGTGTTATTGGCTGCTTTATCAGCTGGTGCAAAGACATATTTTTCATGTAATTTACTTAGTTTGGATTTGAAATATCTCTCTGATTTGGAACGTGGATTTTGAAAAAGATGAGGGTTTTTATGGAAGTTATCTATTCGAATATCCGTTATATCTAAAATGAGGTTTTTCCAGTCATTCAGAGCATGCGGTTCGACTCCTTCTGATTTACACCATCTTTTCGTATAATTATCTAAGGCATCCGTAAGCACTTCACGGCATTTGACAAAATCTATCTTGGATGGGATTCTATACTTAGGTCCTTTTTTTAAGAAGACCACGGAGCTGTCTGTCTTAGATAAATGAAAAGTCACCTGTAACAACATGGCTAGCTGGTTTGTAGAGATATTTAGAAGTTGCACATTCTCAAGAAGCAGGACACGATTCAAGTATGTCAGGATCCGTTGTAACTTTATTATAGTTAAAAACAAAGTTTCGAATAGGGAAGAACCAAATATATGGATTTTGTTCTGCGAGTTAGGGGTTTTTCAGATAAGCTTCTCAGTCAGGGATATGTTTGTGACCGACTAACATCGCCACTAAGGAAGTTCGACGGTCGATGTGGGGAATTCGTCATACATACTGATATCCCATGTCAATGGTGGATGATATTCTGTCATAGACTATTTGAACCATCCAACCAAGGGTTGTACATTGTGTCTTCCGAAAAGGAAGTAACCGGATGTTACAGATGTTACAGTTCTACCGAATTGAAGTGGCGGGTGTTGCATGTATTAATTAATTCTTTCTAGCTCTGTCACCTGAAAGAAGCATTGTTTTGGCCTTTTATCAAGGTGGCATCATATTTTTTTTTTTTTTTTTTTTGCTATTTCGGATACTACCCATTTCATCGATAAATATCATCGAAATTAAAGGAGTTTAACATCTTAGCACCATCCCTCCAATGCTATTTTGAACATAGATTTTATTTGGATATGCTACTGAATCGACCCTATAGGAAATTTGGAGCCGCGTATTTCTGTAATGTAAATGTAAAAATCTAACTTCAAAAAATTAAAGAGGGCGCTACTGAAATTATTTGGGGTGGCTCCGCTGAAAGCATCACTGATGAGATTTATTATTCTAAACACGTGTCTGGTGCATGGAAACTGATTTGGAATTTTCTTCAAGAAGGTATAGAGTTGGAACCCTTCGACAGTATGCAAGCAAGAAATGCTTACTCTTCCTGGGCACCTGGTTTCACTCCAATACCGGGAGTTCGCTTCTTTTCATATGGTGGAGGTTTTGTTTTGCTTCATGTTTTATCCTGATTTTGTATGCCTTCGGTTTCTGATTTTCTGAATTTCGATTTTGTGCTGTATACAGGGATTTGGTCATTATCCATATTTGTCATAAAGAATATCATGACAATCTCAACGACACAATAGAGCACCAAATTGAGCATCGTCGGACCCCTATCAAGCTAGAGGTTGGCCCGGATGGAGTAAGCATACCCTGTTTGGCTAGTCGCACCCGCCGTCGATGTTCACACACAAGAATGGAATAAAACATGCAGGAGATGATGCTGTGTCTGACAATAGACATAAACATCGAAAAATCAATCATCATAAGCCATAAAATATAGGCTTGAAGTTTTCTTTTAGAAACATCACTGATCCGATGTGGTGCATTAAAATTGGTCTGAATGTTTCTTCAACAAGGTAATGAAAAGAAACACTTTCATTATCATTATAAACACTTATTTTCTTTTGCATTTCTGGAGATGTTAAAATCTTTAGATTGGATGTTTACGAAGAAAGGGAGGGATCTCCAACCAGTCCCAACAGCAAAACATCGAAACACCCGATGGGAAAACACAAAGGTGTCGAGCACAGATTGAGACGAAAAGAAGACATACGATATAGAAACATTAGACACAAAAAATACACATAAACCAACGAGACCATTAGGTAACCGGTGCCAACGACCATATACCTCGCAAGAAACAAATGGTGTGGTTCTCCGGATTAAATGTGCACAACCCTACCCAATTTCCAGTTTCCAAAAGAACGCGGAATTGTAGTGTAAATACCACACAAACATTACAGCAAAACACAGGGGCCCAAGCAACACAGATGAATATGTAAATGGACATAAAAGAGGGCGTTTGTTATACAATCCGTGCTATGCTGGCGAACTTGTGTATGTATCTGTCGACTGAAGGAAGCTTTTATTCGTGTTGGCCCTTGATCAAAATGAAATGATATATATCATTTGACTATTTCGGAAACTATCGAGACTTATCGAACACTATCCCTCCAAAGCTATCTTGGTCATATATCTTATTTAGATATGCTATTATCTCGACTCTTCAGTTAATTTGGAGCTGCACTTCCTTTGGAAATGAGAAACAGAAATTAGAATTTAAAAAATAAAAGAAGAGACTATCATCATCGATAACACATGTACATTTCTTAACTTAAAATGACGCAATAAATATCAAGAAACAAGACAAATGGCAATGTTCATCTTAATAATCTGTTCTTACCACTCTGTTGCCTTCTCTCTGTCCGATCATATTGGTCTTCCTGATTCCTTCGAAATACCAAATTCCTCTCTGCCATTTCTTTTTCCTAATCAAGAATAAAAGGATTTAAATAGACAAATATGGACGAAAACCATATCTAAATAAAACGAAAGGATCTCAAACAACACCTAGTTGCAGCACAAACAGCAAAACCAAAAATCTCTACTGTAAAAACAGACACGCACAGAAAGAGACTCAAATGGTACAAGGAACACCAAATCATAGAAACATCAAACAAAAATGACTACACATAAGCCAACGAGACCAATGGGCAATCGGTGTCAGCTTCGGATTATTATCCTGGATTACGTGCGTACAAACCTCCGACTTTTCAGATTACCCAGAGTTCTCGAAGCATGCACAACTGTGGTGTAAAATAACCTCCTCACTGAAAGATGAATGTTCGAACAGACAGGATGGCGTAGGCGCCCAAGAAACACACAGATGGATAATGTAAATGGATATCAAAAACAAGGCATACGAAATACAGTCCGTACATCATGCATGTGATCACCCGAGGAGTTCGACTGTCATTCAGACAGGACGATGGTCGGGGTTTTTTGGACAGGGCTCGTCTCTAAGTTCTGTCGTCACAGTGAGAGCGCAATTCCTAAGAATCGTAATTGTGTTTGAATCATCAAACGCCTTTCATACCGTGGATATAATCCTTCTGTCATCAGACGGACACTTCGCTTGGTACTGGATCAATCTACAGGCTTGTACCAACGTATTCTTCAGAATTACATTCTGACGGACTGTGACGACAAGACTCAAAGACGGGCCCTGTCCAAACCTCTTTTGAGAAGACAGGGTCCGACAGCCTGTCCCTTCTGAATGACGGACTCCTCGGATGATCACATGCAACTCGCTACAACCGACAAAGCCCGGACTGCATTTCGTACGCCTTCCTTCTTTTATATCCATTTACATGTTAATATATCCATTTCTTGGGTGCCTGTTGGTGTGTTTATCTTACAATGAGGAGGTAATTTTACACCACAATTGTGCGATTCCTCAATACCTCACGGTATATGCTAAACATGAACTGATGTTTTGGATTTCATAGTAGAAATTTTCAAATTACCAAGAAAATTTTAGGACAAGGTTTTCGCTTTCACAAACTAATATAGATGCTTACTCTTCCTGGGCACCTGATCTCACTCCCATATCGGGAGTTCGCTTCCTTTCATGTGGTGGAGGTTTTTGTTTGTTTGCTTTAGTTCCTGTTTTGTCCTGATTTTGTATGCCTTCGGTTTCTGATTTTCTGATTTATCGATTTTGTGCTGTATACAGGGATATGGTCATTATCCATATTTGTCATAGACTTTCTGGAAATTTCATTGTCAACTTCGTTTGAAATTTGGACCAATACAGGCAACAGAGTATATTATTTTGGATATTCCACAACCTGCATTTTATGTTGAAATAATTAACAACATAAGACGGATCAAAGATAGACAACATAACTATCGAAAATGCGTCAGAATCATCAAACGCCTTTTATACCGTGGATATGATAATAATGTCACCAGACTGACACTAGGCTTGGTACTTGACCAATCAACTGTCTTGTACCAGCTCACTCTTTAACTTGCACTCTGACTTATTGTGACGACGGGATTCCATGACGGGCCCTGTCCAAACCTCTTTAGAGATGACAGGGCCCCGACCACCTGTCCTCTCTGAATGTCAGTCGGACTCCTCGGGTGATGACATACATGAGCTCGCTACAGCCTGGTAACTCCTACTATGCAATTTTGAGCCAATTGATTGTAGTTGATAGTTAATTATTAGAAATCTTGTGGATGAATCTTTGTCAAGAACTAACAAAATGATCAACAATACACAGAGACGATTTTATGATTAGATAAGAAAAAATGAATTTAGGATTAAGATATACTGACTCCCAAAAGAAACGATACATGGTTGTATACCAAACAATTTTCAATCAATATTTGAAATATGTGGATTTTTATGATAAAATTGTTGATTAAGTCTAGTTACTTCAATATACACAATTTTTTAGCTGTTCATTCATCCAGAACGCCAATATTGACATTTTCATGATTTGCACGAGCTATGCAGTACCACGATATCGTGGTTTAATCCAGGTGAATTAGACAACGTTTTCGATAGAATATGATCTCACAAAAATTTTCAAAACTTCTCGCCCCACAAAGTGTCAAAATTAATCAAAGAACAGCGACGTCAAGCAGTTTGAATGTTAGAAGCAGGTCTACGTCATTCTGACGTTGCATCGTAATTCAGAGAAATGCAAATCATTATTTTGCGTATAGCTATCCATCACAGGACGATTGGATCATTCATCGGCCTTTAAGACCGTGTATAAGCACCACTACCCAATGTGACGTCACGTCTACGTAATCTCTCTACGGCTCACTCAACAGTAGCGTTAACGTACCAACAATAGAGTAAATGTGAGAGGCATCGGTAGGAGACCTGCAGAAAATGGAATCAAGACGTTGTGTCCCTGCAATGGAATCGAATTTACCAAAATTTGACAATTTTGGGATTTTCATAATGCAATCTTTGCTTTTAGCAAAGGTATTGCGTAATGGTCATGTGATGAAATGAACATTTGATTCATGAAATGTCCTGTTCATGATTTGAATTTGAATCATGCAAAAATTTATAAATGTGCGTTTTTATATAGTAAATTTATGTCAATTTATTTATATGTAACGTTTCTTTTTCGAGTCAGTATATCTGCTTTATATTTTCCAATTTTGTCTTCAAAAATCGTCCACTTTAAATTAAGTGACATCCGCTTTCCTGCGATTTAAATATGTCAACAAATACAATGTGATATAGATTTAACTGTCTATTTTATTCCTGCAAAGTTTCAATACGATACGTTAGGTATTTATTGTTTTGTAGAATTTTGAATACGAAGGTTTGTGACGCCATTTTCCCCGATAACGTCGAAATGACGTCGTAGTTTGGTCATAGATAAACTTTTCCAAGGAAATGAGAACACAAATAATGCAACCGCCATCTTGGTGTTCAAACCCACCTCAAATGAAAGATAAAACGCAATAAGAAAACGATTTTTGAAAATAGCAATAAATGAGGCCAAAAATAGCAGATTTTGCCCGTACCCCTTTCCTGCAGAATTTTGATTTTTTTTTTCCTTGCATCATTATTTTCATTTATATGCACGCACTGATAGGAATGCTAGTAAAAGGTGACTAGTCTGTGTACATTTGATCCTCCTTGTTTTTAATGTGTTGTAATACCACCATGTTTAACGTCTTCAAATTCATTAACGTCTTCAAATTCATCACCTTTAACGTCTTCAAATTCATACCACCATGTGTAACGTCTTCAAATTCATACCACCATTTTTAACGTCTTCAAATTCAAAACCATAAAATGCCAGTGTTGAAATTATATGAGAAATGTACTCTGTAGCTGACATATATTGAATTTGAAGACGTTTAACAATAGAACCGAATTTCAAAAGAAGCTGAGATATATTTTTTGAAAACAATACCTTTATCAGGACGTCGTTTGGCTGCTGTTTTCTGACAAAATCTCAAATATTTTTCTTTCGTTTTGAATTAAAGAAGATATTGAAGTATAAATATCCCTGATTAATTAGACGGAAAATATGTTTAAATGCATGTCTGTACACCCCTAACGAAAAACTACTATAGTATACTATAGTATACTATAGTAAACTATAGTATACTATAGTATACTTTACTACACTATACTACATGTGTAGTAAAGTAAAGTTTTGTGTAGTATAGTAAAGTTTTGTGTAGTACAGTAAAGTTTTGTGTAGTATAGTGTAGTATAGTAAAGTTTTGTGTAGTATAGTAAAGTTTCGTGTAGTATAGTAAAGTTTTGTGTAGTATAGTAAAGTTTCGTGTAGTATAGTAAAGTTTTGTGTAGTATAGTAAAGTTTCGTGTAGTATAGTAAAGTTTTGTGTAGTATAGTAAAGTTTCGTGTAGTATAGTAAAGTTTTGTGTAGTATAGTAAAGTTTTGTGTAGTAAAGTAAAGTTTTGTGTAGTATAGTGTAGTATAGTAAAGTATTATGAAGTATAGTGTAGTTAAGTATCATAAAGTATCATGTAGTCATTTAAAAGTATATTAGTACAGTATCATTTAGTATTTTGTTTTATTTCAAATAAAATTTAAAGTGAAAATTTCAAAATGACACTATTTAAAGAAAATAGTCCATGAAACAAAGATATGAATACATTTGTTTTTCTGTATCAACAATAGTACTTTTTGGTATTTATTATTGGTGTACTACTAGAATCATCGCTAATAATCGATTATTGCTCAATCATTGCTTTCGATTCTGATAATAGATTATGACTCTCAATAATCATGATATTACTCTCAATATTCATGATAATTGATTATAAAACAAAATAGTTTAAGATTGAATATTTATGAAAAAGACATTTCAACTATTGAGAGTCAAGATTTAGTTGGAATAGAAGTATGACATCAAAATGGGAAGACACAATGCTTGAAGATCTATATACAAGCTGATCTGTACACCAAAATATATCCTGTTTGTCTACAACATAGTAATAACTGTACTGAGATATTATAAAAGTATCATGTATATGTTGTAGTGCTGTAAATATTCACCATGGTTTTCAATTAACCAAAGTTCTTGTTAACGGTTTGATTCACAGTACCCCACTGTCTCCATATTGAGCTTTTTCGATTCATTTGAAAAACTCGTACATTAAAGATATTAAAGTAATTCAAGATATATTAAGGTGATTGACACGTCGTAGTATTGCTCTCTTATTGGGATTATTCTTTTATAACAGAAGAAAATTCAATGTAAGAGTGCTAAAAACCCATTTTTAAGTGTGATTTCACCTTTATAGTCAGAAATCAAAGACTTGAAATACAAATCACATCGAAAGCAAATAGAGTGATTCACATCGTACCGTGAGTTAAATTCGTTACAGCCCTAATATGTCGAGAGTGGAACAAGAGAATTTTGTAGCCTGCAACTCGCAGCTTATTTATGCAAGGACTAAATAAGTAACGAACTTCAAGGTAACAGTATGAATACCCATTCTTTCATAATTTGCTACACGGTTGTCAAATGTGAAAAAATGTGACACCTAAATGCACACATATAACATGTGAAACAACTGTACTGTGCTATGTGTCTTATGTAAAATTTCTGGATTTCTGGTGTCCTTAGGGACCATTTAAGGCACCGTATGCCCTTACTTGCAAGTTGCAAGTTTTCTTGTTAATTCCATTCCCTTCCTCTCTCTCTCGTCTCATGTGTGTTCGGTCCACTGTAATGGCCATAACGTTGTTCCCCTTATGTTTATAGACGTTAAGTGATAGTATGCATTAACATGATAAATCTGGTAGTTCTGATTATCAATATTAAAACATGTGTTCTACTGGAGTACAATGAACTGCATCATATAGTATTGCAACAGTTATACATTATAAATTGCGATCGAGACAGAATTAGAGATAGTCCAAATAATCAATTAATGAAGAGAGGAACAGTAATTATGACATACGTTTTACTCTAACGACCAGCTAAATGCCCCAAACCGGAATGTACAAAGGCTTTTCCATATAAACAAAACAAACACATTACGCATGGATCGATGAGAGCTCGTTTACATGGACAATCTGCTACACATACAATCTATTTTACCCCGACAAACAGAAAGTAGTGCATTTAAATAGCTGTAGGGGGAATCCCAAAAATAACATTATTCTGAATGAAAAGTAAAGTCCTGAACAAAGGCATTTCTTGTACCATCAAAAGACGGAAATAAAAAAAAACCCAAGAAAAATAAATACTTTGATTTCAGCTGCAATAATGAGAGATGGTGGATGGTGTTATTTTTTTATAGGAATGAAAGCAGTAACTCAACGATGACATATTCGGTATCCTGTACACATTCGTTACATAGTTACACCTTAAATATATTATCATTATCAAATTGAAACTTCACAAACAATTTAACCTTCATATGTGTGATTTTATTGTAATATTGCATGAATTAGAACTCACCCTTTTCCCAAATGTAGCTGGATCGTAATCGTTAAAATTATCATATTGATTTTCCAAACGCATATGTTAAAAATAGAACATGCAAAAGTTATCCCCAATTTTTGCTTGATAAAAGTATATTCTAACTATTTCAGTGCAGTCGAATCAAAATATTAAAAGTTACACGATGTTAAAGTACCTTCCGCCGAGTAGTGCACTATGTGCCAGAACCCTGACAACTAGTGAACACTAAACCTAACACTATTGTTATCATTATGCATACTGTTTTTGATAGTGTGCGTCCATTGATTCATTTCATACTGCGTCTTACAAATACTTACATTTTTCACAGACTGCTTTTTGATAGTCTTTGCCTTTTTCTACAGAGGAACACTTTTTAAATGGTAACTGATCTGTTATTATGTACAGCAACAAATTTGCATACCTGGTACAGAAAACGGTTATGAACATTGATTGCACGAGTTACCTCTCTTTCAAAAACCCTGTGTTTCAGATAAACATATTCTGGAGACACCCCTCTTTGACTGTTAAAGATCTATAGTGTGGTCGTATAGTATAGGCAAAATTTAAGAAGAAAAAATATAGCAACATAAATTTGGTATTAATTTTAAAGGAAAAAATTAATATCTAGGAACATTTGCTTGGGTATGCAAACAAATTTAATCAAATATATTGTATGAAAACGACATGTCTGTATATATAAGCGGGTCAGCATTACATAATGTCAAGAACACTACTGTGGAAAGGCAGGGATGCACTATTAGGTTGATAGAGCACACTTGGAAAGGTGATAATGTACACCTAAACCGCCCTCTGTCACAATATGGTAGAGTAGAACCTATCACAGAAGATACTCACTGGAAGCATAATAAAGAAACATATGTTCCAACGTAATAATGTAGTGTATCATATGGGCATTCAAATTAAAACTTACTATGTAAAATTTCAACGTGTATGGTTTATGATACAACTGCACTCTTGCAAGGGTTTCGGTTACTTATCCCTCGTCAGTGATCCTCAATCCAAAAAATGTAATATGGCCAAAGAATGTGTGTTAAATAAACATCAAAGAAGTACGTAACAGTTATTCAGTCTCAAAGTCGAGAAAGTCATTAGCTCTAAAATGTATTGAAAGAAGTAGCCGGATGGGTTGGCTATGATGCTACAGGACCTACGTTTTAGAAATTCCAAGAAATTCTGATTATAGAAATTTTCGAATGCGCTGAAGAAACGATCAATCGAGGTTGATCGAACTTGACTACATGCCCTCGGGGACTTCAGGTCTCACCAAGTGGTACAAATGTGAAACGTCTTCAAATTCAATAGCATTATCTAAGAACAGATAAATTTAAACGTCTTTAAACGTCACAACATGGACCTGACATGCACGTCTCGGTTACTTAACCCTCGTCAGTGAACCTCAGTCTAAACAATGTAATATGGCCAAACAGTGTGAAAGTAATTATGTCTAAAAATGTACCGAAAGGCGTAGCCGGATGGGTGGAATATGATACAACAGTACCCACGTTTATGAAATTCCAAGAAATTCTGAATAAAGAAATTTTCCAATGCGTTGAAGAAAGTAGGGTATCCCCAAAAACACCTACTTGCAGCGCCAACATCAAAACATCAAATACAATTGACTACACATAAACCAACGAGATTAATGGAAAATCGGTGCCGACTGAGGACGGTTATCTGCCACGTCAGTAGCTGACGATGTGGTTATCCTGGATTACGTACCCTAACGAAAAAGTACTATAGTATACTATAGTATACTATAGTAAACTATAGTATACTATAGTATACTTTACTACACTATACTACATGTGTAGTAAAGTAAAGTTTCGTGTAGTATAGTAAAGTTTTGTGTAGTATAGTAAAGTTTTGTGTAGTATAGTGTAGTATAGTAAAGTTTTGTGTAGTATAGTAAAGTTTCGTGTAGTATAGTAAAGTTTTGTGTAGTATAGTAAAGTTTCGTGTAGTATAGTAAAGTTTTGTGTAGTATAGTAAAGTTTCGTGTAGTATAGTAAAGTTTTGTGTAGTATAGTGTAGTATAGTAAAGTTTTGTGTAGTAAAGTAAAGTTTTGTGTAGTATAGTGTAGTATAGTAAAGTTTTGTGTAGTAAAGTAAAGTTTTGTGTAGTATAGTGTAGTATAGTAAAGTTTTGTGAAGTATAGTGTAGTTAAGTATCATAAAGTATCATGTAGTCATTTAAAAGTATATTAGTACAGTATCATTTAGTATTTTGTTTTATTTCAAATAAAATTTAAAGTGAAAATTTCAAAATGACACTATTTAAAGAAAATAGTCCATGAAACAAAGATATGAATACATTTGTTTTCTGTATCAACAATAGTACTTTTTGGTATTTATTATTGGTGTACTACTAGAATCATCGCTAATAATCGATTATTGCTCAAACATTGCTTTCGATTCTGATAATAGATTATGACTCTCAATAATCATGATATGACTCTCAATATTCATGATAATTGATTATAAAGCAAAATAGTTTAAGATTGAATATTTATGAAAAAGACATTTCAACTATTGAGAGTCAAGATTTAGTTGGAATAGAAGTATGACATCAAAATGGGAAGACACAATGCTTGAAGATCTATATACAAGCTGATCTGTACACCAAAATATATCCTGTTTGTCTACAACATAGTAATAACTGTACTGAGATATTATAAAAGTATCATGTATATGTTGTAGTGCTGTAAATATTCACCATGGTTTTCAATTAACCAAAGTTCTTGTTAACGGTTTGATTCACAGTACCCCACTGTCTCCATATTGAGCTTTTTCGATTCATTTGAAAAACTCGTACATTAAAGATATTAAAGTAATTCAAGATATATTAAGGTGATTGACACGTCGTAGTATTGCTCTCTTATTGGGATTATTCTTTTATAACAGAAGAAAATTCAATGTAAGAGTGCTAAAAACCCATTTTTAAGTGTGATTTCACCTTTATAGTCAGAAATCAAAGACTTGAAATACAAATCACATCGAAAGCAAATAGAGTGATTCACATCGTACCGTGAGTTAAATTCGTTACAGCCCTAATATGTCGAGAGTGGAACAAGAGAATTTTGTAGCCTGAATGAAAAGTAAAGTCCTGAACAAAGGCATTTCTTGTACCATCAAAAGACGGAAATAAAAAAAAAACCCAAGCAAAATAAATACTTTGATTTCAGCTGCAATAATGAGAGATGGTGGATGGTGTTATCTTTTTATAGGAATGAAAGCAGTAACTCAACGATGACATATTCGGTATCCTGTACACATTCGTTACATAGTTACACCTTAAATATATTATCATTATCAAATTGAAACTTCACAAACAATTTAACCTTCATATGTGTGATTTTATTGTAATATTGCATGAATTAGAACTCACCCTTTTCCCAAATGTAGCTGGATCGTAATCGTTAAAATTATCATATTGATTTTCCAAACGCATATGTTAAAAATAGAACATGCAAAAGTTATCCCCAATTTTTGCTTGATAAAAGTATATTCTAACTATTTCAGTGCAGTCGAATCAAAATATTAAAAGTTACACGATGTTAAAGTACCTTCCGCCGAGTAGTGCACTATGTGCCAGAACCCTGACAACTAGTGAACACTAAACCTAACACTATTGTTATCATTATGCATACTGTTTTTGATAGTGTGCGTCCATTGATTCATTTCATACTGCGTCTTACAAATACTTACATTTTTCACAGACTGCTTTTTGATAGTCTTTGCCTTTTTCTACAGAGGAACACTTTTTAAATGGTAACTGATCTGTTATTATGTACAGCAACAAATTTGCATACCTGGTACAGAAAACGGTTATGAACATTGATTGCACGAGTTACCTCTCTTTCAAAAACCCTGTGTTTCAGATAAACATATTCTGGAGACACCCCTCTTTGACTGTTAAAGATCTATAGTGTGGTCGTATAGTATAGGCAAAATTTAAGAAGAAAAAATATAGCAACATAAATTTGGTATTAATTTTAAAGGAAAAAATTAATATCTAGGAACATTTGCTTGGGTATGCAAACAAATTTAATCAAATATATTGTATGAAAACGACATGTCTGTATATATAAGCGGGTCAGCATTACATAATGTCAAGAACACTACTGTGGAAAGGCAGGGATGCACTATTAGGTTGATAGAGCACACTTGGAAAGGTGATAATGTACACCTAAACCGCCCTCTGTCACAATATGGTAGAGTAGAACCTATCACAGAAGATACTCACTGGAAGCATAATAAAGAAACATATGTTCCAACGTAATAATGTAGTGTATCATATGGGCATTCAAATTAAAACTTACTATGTAAAATTTCAACGTGTATGGTTTATGATACAACTGCACTCTTGCAAGGGTTTCGGTTACTTATCCCTCGTCAGTGATCCTCAATCCAAAAAATGTAATATGGCCAAAGAATGTGTGTTAAATAAACATCAAAGAAGTACGTAACAGTTATTCAGTCTCAAAGTCGAGAAAGTCATTAGCTCTAAAATGTATTGAAAGAAGTAGCCGGATGGGTTGGCTATGATGCTACAGGACCTACGTTTTAGAAATTCCAAGAAATTCTGATTATAGAAATTTTCGAATGCGCTGAAGAAACGATCAATCGAGGTTGATCGAACTTGACTACATGCCCTCGGGGACTTCAGGTCTCACCAAGTGGTACAAATGTGAAACGTCTTCAAATTCAATAGCATTATCTAAGAACAGATAAATTTAAACGTCTTTAAACGTCACAACATGGACCTGACATGCACGTCTCGGTTACTTAACCCTCGTCAGTGAACCTCAGTCTAAACAATGTAATATGGCCAAACAGTGTGAAAGTAATTATGTCTAAAAATGTACCGAAAGGCGTAGCCGGATGGATGGAATATGATACAACAGTACCCACGTTTATGAAATTCCAAGAAATTCTGAATAAAGAAATTTTCCAATGCGTTGAAGAAAGTAGGGTATCCCCAAAAACACCTACTTGCAGCGCCAACATCAAAACATCAAATACAATTGACTACACATAAACCAACGAGATTAATGGAAAATCGGTGCCGACTGAGGACGGTTATCTGCCACGTCAGTAGCTGACGATGTGGTTATCCTGGATTACGTACCCTAACGAAAAAGTACTATAGTATACTATAGTATACTATAGTAAACTATAGTATACTATAGTATACTTTACTACACTATACTACATGTGTAGTAAAGTAAAGTTTCGTGTAGTATAGTAAAGTTTTGTGTAGTATAGTAAAGTTTTGTGTAGTATAGTGTAGTATAGTAAAGTTTTGTGTAGTATAGTAAAGTTTCGTGTAGTATAGTAAAGTTTTGTGTAGTATAGTAAAGTTTCGTGTAGTATAGTAAAGTTTTGTGTAGTATAGTGTAGTATAGTAAAGTTTTGTGTAGTATAGTGTAGTATAGTAAAGTTTTGTGTAGTAAAGTAAAGTTTTGTGTAGTATAGTGTAGTATAGTAAAGTTTTGTGTAGTAAAGTAAAGTTTTGTGTAGTATAGTGTAGTATAGTAAAGTTTGTGAAGTATAGTGTAGTTAAGTATCATAAAGTATCATGTAGTCATTTAAAAGTATATTAGTACAGTATCATTTAGTATTTTGTTTTATTTCAAATAAAATTTAAAGTGAAAATTTCAAAATGACACTATTTAAAGAAAATAGTCCATGAAACAAAGATATGAATACATTTGTTTTTCTGTATCAACAATAGTACTTTTTGGTATTTATTATTGGTGTACTACTAGAATCATCGCTAATAATCGATTATTGCTCAATCATTGCTTTCGATTCTGATAATAGATTATGACTCTCAATAATCATGATATTACTCTCAATATTCATGATAATTGATTATAAAGCAAAATAGTTTAAGATTGAATATTTATGAAAAAGACATTTCAACTATTGAGAGTCAAGATTTAGTTGGAATAGAAGTATGACATCAAAATGGGAAGACACAATGCTTGAAGATCTATATACAAGCTGATCTGTACACCAAAATATATCCTGTTTGTCTACAACATAGTAATAACTGTACTGAGATATTATAAAAGTATCATGTATATGTTGTAGTGCTGTAAATATTCACCATGGTTTTCAATTAACCAAAGTTCTTGTTAACGGTTTGATTCACAGTACCCCACTGTCTCCATATTGAGCTTTTTCGATTCATTTGAAAAACTCGTACATTAAAGATATTAAAGTAATTCAAGATATATTAAGGTGATTGACACGTCGTAGTATTGCTCTCTTATTGGGATTATTCTTTTATAACAGAAGAAAATTCAATGTAAGAGTGCTAAAAACCCATTTTTAAGTGTGATTTCACCTTTATAGTCAGAAATCAAAGACTTGAAATACAAATCACATCGAAAGCAAATAGAGTGATTCACATCGTACCGTGAGTTAAATTCGTTACAGCCCTAATATGTCGAGAGTGGAACAAGAGAATTTTGTAGCCTGCAACTCGCAGCTTATTTATGCAAGGACTAAATAAGTAACGAACTTCAAGGTAACAGTATGAATACCCATTCTTTCATAATTTGCTACACGGTTGTCAAATGTGAAAAAATGTGACACCTAAATGCACACATATAACATGTGAAACAACTGTACTGTGCTATGTGTCATATGTAAAATTTCTGGATTTCTGGTGTCCTTAGGGACCATTTAAGGCACCGTATGCTCTTACTTGCAAGTTGCAAGTTTTCTTGTTAATTCCATTCCCTTCCTCTCTCTCTCGTCTCATGTGTGTTCGGTCCACTGTAATGGCCATAACGTTGTTCCCCTTATGTTTATAGACGTTAAGTGATAGTATGCATTAACATGATAAATCTGGTAGTTCTGATTATCAATATTAAAACATGTGTTCTACTGGAGTACAATGAACTGCATCATATAGTATTGCAACAGTTATACATTATAAATTGCGATCGAGACAGAATTAGAGATAGTCCAAATAATCAATTAATGAAGAGAGGAACAGTAATTATGACATACGTTTTACTCTAACGACCAGCTAAATGCCCCAAACCGGAATGTACAAAGGCTTTTCCATATAAACAAAACAAACACATTACGCATGGATCGATGAGAGCTCGTTTACATGGACAATCTGCTACACATACAATCTATTTTACCCCGACAAACAGAAAGTAGTGCATTTAAATAGCTGTAGGGGGAATCCCAAAATTAACATTATTCTGAATGAAAAGTAAAGTCCTGAACAAAGGCATTTCTTGTACCATCAAAAGACGGAAATAAAAAAAAAACCCAAGCAAAATAAATACTTTGATTTCAGCTGCAATAATGAGAGATGGTGGATGGTGTTATTTTTTTATAGGAATGAAAGCAGTAACTCAACGATGACATATTCGGTATCCTGTACACATTCGTTACATAGTTACACCTTAAATATATTATCATTATCAAATTGAAACTTCACAAACAATTTAACCTTCATATGTGTGATTTTATTGTAATATTGCATGAATTAGAACTCACCCTTTTCCCAAATGTAGCTGGATCGTAATCGTTAAAATTATCATATTGATTTTCCAAACGCATATGTTAAAAATAGAACATGCAAAAGTTATCCCCAATTTTTGCTTGATAAAAGTATATTCTAACTATTTCAGTGCAGTCGAATCAAAATATTAAAAGTTACACGATGTTAAAGTACCTTCCGCCGAGTAGTGCACTATGTGCCAGAACCCTGACAACTAGTGAACACTAAACCTAACACTATTGTTATCATTATGCATACTGTTTTTGATAGTGTGCGTCCATTGATTCATTTCATACTGCGTCTTACAAATACTTACATTTTTCACAGACTGCTTTTTGATAGTCTTTGCCTTTTTCTACAGAGGAACACTTTTTAAATGGTAACTGATCTGTTATTATGTACAGCAACAAATTTGCATACCTGGTACAGAAAACGGTTATGAACATTGATTGCACGAGTTACCTCTCTTTCAAAAACCCTGTGTTTCAGATAAACATATTCTGGAGACACCCCTCTTTGACTGTTAAAGATCTATAGTGTGGTCGTATAGTATAGGCAAAATTTAAGAAGAAAAAATATAGCAACATAAATTTGGTATTAATTTTAAAGGAAAAAATTAATATCTAGGAACATTTGCTTGGGTATGCAAACAAATTTAATCAAATATATTGTATGAAAACGACATGTCTGTATATATAAGCGGGTCAGCATTACATAATGTCAAGAACACTACTGTGGAAAGGCAGGGATGCACTATTAGGTTGATAGAGCACACTTGGAAAGGTGATAATGTACACCTAAACCGCCCTCTGTCACAATATGGTAGAGTAGAACCTATCACAGAAGATACTCACTGGAAGCATAATAAAGAAACATATGTTCCAACGTAATAATGTAGTGTATCATATGGGCATTCAAATTAAAACTTACTATGTAAAATTTCAACGTGTATGGTTTATGATACAACTGCACTCTTGCAAGGGTTTCGGTTACTTATCCCTCGTCAGTGATCCTCAATCCAAAAAATGTAATATGGCCAAAGAATGTGTGTTAAATAAACATCAAAGAAGTACGTAACAGTTATTCAGTCTCAAAGTCGAGAAAGTCATTAGCTCTAAAATGTATTGAAAGAAGTAGCCGGATGGGTTGGCTATGATGCTACAGGACCTACGTTTTAGAAATTCCAAGAAATTCTGATTATAGAAATTTTCGAATGCGCTGAAGAAACGATCAATCGAGGTTGATCGAACTTGACTACATGCCCTCGGGGACTTCAGGTCTCACCAAGTGGTACAAATGTGAAACGTCCTCAAATTCAATAGCATTATCTAAGAACAGATAAATTTAAACGTCTTTAAACGTCACAACATGGACCTGACATGCACGTCTCGGTTACTTAACCCTCGTCAGTGAACCTCAGTCTAAACAATGTAATATGGCCAAACAGTGTGAAAGTAATTATGTCTAAAAATGTACCGAAAGGCGTAGCCGGATGGATGGAATATGATACAACAGTACCCACGTTTATGAAATTCCAAGAAATTCTGAATAAAGAAATTTTCCAATGCGTTGAAGAAAGTAGGGTATCCCCAAAAACACCTACTTGCAGCGCCAACATCAAAACATCAAATACAATTGACTACACATAAACCAACGAGATTAATGGAAAATCGGTGCCGACTGAGGACGGTTATCTGCCACGCCAGTAGCTGACGATGTGGTTATCCTGGATTACGTACCCTAACGAAAAAGTACTATAGTATACTATAGTATACTATAGTAAACTATAGTATACTATAGTATACTTTACTACACTATACTACATGTGTAGTAAAGTAAAGTTTCGTGTAGTATAGTAAAGTTTTGTGTAGTATAGTAAAGTTTTGTGTAGTATAGTGTAGTATAGTAAAGTTTTGTGTAGTATAGTAAAGTTTCGTGTAGTATAGTAAAGTTTTGTGTAGTATAGTAAAGTTTCGTGTAGTATAGTAAAGTTTTGTGTAGTATAGTGTAGTATAGTAAAGTTTTGTGTAGTAAAGTAAAGTTTTGTGTAGTATAGTGTAGTATAGTAAAGTTTTGTGTAGTAAAGTAAAGTTTTGTGTAGTATAGTGTAGTATAGTAAAGTTTTGTGAAGTATAGTGTAGTTAAGTATCATAAAGTATCATGTAGTCATTTAAAAGTATATTAGTACAGTATCATTTAGTATTTTGTTTTATTTCAAATAAAATTTAAAGTGAAAATTTCAAAATGACACTATTTAAAGAAAATAGTCCATGAAACAAAGATATGAATACATTTGTTTTTCTGTATCAACAATAGTACTTTTTGGTATTTATTATTGGTGTACTACTAGAATCATCGCTAATAATCGATTATTGCTCAAACATTGCTTTCGATTCTGATAATAGATTATGACTCTCAATAATCATGATATGACTCTCAATATTCATGATAATTGATTATAAAGCAAAATAGTTTAAGATTGAATATTTATGAAAAAGACATTTCAACTATTGAGAGTCAAGATTTAGTTGGAATAGAAGTATGACATCAAAATGGGAAGACACAATGCTTGAAGATCTATATACAAGCTGATCTGTACACCAAAATATATCCTGTTTGTCTACAACATAGTAATAACTGTACTGAGATATTATAAAAGTATCATGTATATGTTGTAGTGCTGTAAATATTCACCATGGTTTTCAATTAACCAAAGTTCTTGTTAACGGTTTGATTCACAGTACCCCACTGTCTCCATATTGAGCTTTTTCGATTCATTTGAAAAACTCGTACATTAAAGATATTAAAGTAATTCAAGATATATTAAGGTGATTGACACGTCGTAGTATTGCTCTCTTATTGGGATTATTCTTTTATAACAGAAGAAAATTCAATGTAAGAGTGCTAAAAACCCATTTTTAAGTGTGATTTCACCTTTATAGTCAGAAATCAAAGACTTGAAATACAAATCACATCGAAAGCAAATAGAGTGATTCACATCGTACCGTGAGTTAAATTCGTTACAGCCCTAATATGTCGAGAGTGGAACAAGAGAATTTTGTAGCCTGCAACTCGCAGCTTATTTATGCAAGGACTAAATAAGTAACGAACTTCAAGGTAACAGTATGAATACCCATTCTTTCATAATTTGCTACACGGTTGTCAAATGTGAAAAAATGTGACACCTAAATGCACACATATAACATGTGAAACAACTGTACTGTGCTATGTGTCATATGTAAAAGGAAATTCGAGCTACCTACATGTATGTTGTCTATGCAACTGTAAAAAATCGCAGCAATTACTCGGCAATCGTATTCATAATTGGGTTTATTAAAAATACGATGGTCAGTTAGTATAATTTCAGATCAAGCATACCAGCAGGCTTGGCTAATCTTCTTTCTTCTAATATTATTCGACTTCGTCATCGTACAATTCGTTCCAAAATGTCTTCTCACTCTTCTATTTATTTCTAGTATTTCTCTCTGCTATTTGGAGTACAATGGGAACTGATACGTCAAAATTAAGAGAAATCCACCTCGATACCCAATCCTTTGTATCGACCCCATCCCCACCTCGGGACTCAAGGTCCGCATGGATAAGAGAGAGAATGTGAGAATCCCAGACCTGTACAACGTAATATGAATCAAGGCAAAGCCTTTTTGTGCGAGCGGAGAGAAAATAAATATGATTTTAGACTATGACGGTTTATCCTATCTTACAAAACTTTCTGTTTGGTGATTGCCAAAAAAAAAAAAAAGAAAAAAGGCAGTATAAGGCGAGTGGAAACACAGAGGCATTTGAAACATTGGTCCAGACCAGCAGATGAACATTTTAAGGGGGGAGGGGGGGCTTAAAATATGGTTCTTTGTACGTTCCTAATTTGGCCTTGACCGGCAAATGTTAGATTAGTTTGAGGGGGGGGGATTCCAGTCAAATTTACAGAAAAATACGAGCAAACACAAAAGTTGTATGATTTTGAAACTTTATATCAACGATCTAGTTTAAAGAGCTCAGCTAGAACTGGTCAGACCAAGGATTTATAAACAGACCTGGTTATATTTCCTACATGTGATTTTTTTTTATTTCAAGCCATTTTAATTTTGTTATAAAACGGTTAAATGAAAATAAATAACTCATTGCATATCGCCCAAAAGAAAAAAATCCATCGCGCCGTTGTCAGATACAATCGTCCAAAGCCTGTTTCATAACATTTCAATAAAGAAAACCACTTTAATATCGGACATCAAAATTATAATTTTGGAGAAATGTTCGGATACCTCCAAATATTATCGTAAAATCCGAGAAGTGTTCTAGATTGAGAAACTTAATAACGTGAAGCCATCCGGATTGAACACAAAATCGCCCATGGGAATACTTTGGCCGGTTTATTGACCTTTTTAGAAGCGTTTATGTCAAGCAAAATTCGTCCATTAAAGGAAAATCTTACAACGTCAAAGTGACATTAAGAATTTGGCGCGATGACGTCAATGACGTCATAGAAGCACAGTAAACAAAATACTCAAACGAAGATGTCGGCTTTCCTAAAAAGATTCCGCGGTTACGCCGAGTTGTCGATGCTATTTCGTAATCTGCTTTACGAAAAATTATGTCAATAAATTTAACTTGTAAACAAAAATTGAGAATAACATATACGTATACTCGGAGTCGAAAAAAAAATTAAATGGCAATATTCAGCATCTCCGCAGTAACTCTGTCTGCGAGGGGACGAAAGTTTTTGAAAGCATAGTAGTACTTTCTCATTCTTTGATTCAGCATATTTTCTCACTAAGGTAAGTGTATACACGTTACCATAAGGGCGAGCTTCGCTCGCTAATATGAATCAAGGCAAAGCCTTTTTGTGCGAGCGGAGAGAAAATAAATATGATTTTAGACTATGACGGTTTATCCTATCTTACAAAACTTTCTGTTTGGAATGGTGATTGCCCAAAAAAAAAAGGCAGTATAAGGCGAGTGGAAACACAGAGGCATTTGTAAAATTGGTCTAGACCAGCAGATGAACATTTTAAGGGGGGGGGGCTTAAAATATGGTTCTTTGTACGTTCCTGTTTTGGCCTTGACCGGCAAATATTAGATTAGGTTGAGGGGGGGGGGGATTCCAGTCAAATTTACAGAAAAATACGAGCAAACACAAAAGGTGTATGATTTTGAAACTTTATATCAACGATCTAGTTTAAAGAGCTCAGCTAGAACTGGTCAGACCAAGGATTTATAAACAGACCTGATTATATTTCCTACATGTGATTTCTTTTATTTCAAGCCATTTTAATTTTGTTATAAAACGGTTAAATGAAAATAAATAACTCATTGCATATCGCCCAAAAGAAAAAAAATCCATCTCGCCGATGTCAGATACAATCGTCCAAAGCCTGTTTCATAACATTTCAATAAAGAAAACCACTTTAATATCGGACATCAAAATTATAATTTTGGAGAAATGTTCGGATGCCTCCAAATATTATCGTAAAATCAACGAAGTGTTCTGGATTGAGAAACTTAATAACGTGAAGCCATTCGGATTGAACACAAAATCGCCCATGGGAATACTTTGGCCGGTTTATTGACCTTTTAAGAAGCGTTTACGTCAAGCAAAATACGTCCATTAAAGGAAAATCTTACAACGTCAAAGTGACATTAAGAATTTGGCGCGATGACGTCAATGACGTCATAGAAGCACAGTAAACAAAATACTCAAACGAAGATGTCGGCTTTCCTAAAAAGATTCCGCGGTTACGCCGAGTTGTCGATGCTATTTCGTAATCTGCTTTACGAAAAATTATGTCAATAAATTTAACTTGTAAACAAAAATTGAGTATAACATATACGTATACTCGGAGTCGAAAAAAAAATTAAATGGCAATATTCAGCATCTCCGCAGTAACTCTGTCTGCGAGGGGACGAAAGTTTTTGAAAGCATAGTAGTACATTCTCATTCTTTGATTCAGCATACTTTCTCACTAAGGTAAGTGTATACGCGTTACCATAAGGGCGAGCTTCGCTCTTCGGGCCTTTGCAGCGAGCTCCGCTCGCTATAAATAAATGCGAAGGGGGGGGGGGGGGCTCAACACAAAAAGACTGTATCAACTCTAGGTATCATGTACCATTATCATTTTCTAGGGGTGGATTCAGGGAGGAGCGGAGGGGGCGCCCGCCCTCCTCTCGGCACTAACCCCAAATTTTCCAAAAACAGGTATATTTTTGCCCATTTTCAGTATAAATCGGCAAAATTCGCCCCTTGACCCCCCCCCCCGGCAAAGGGGGCGCTGGATCCGCCACTGTTTTCTACTCTGGGCAGATTTTCTAAATGTGGGAGACATATTTTGAATTTTCCCAAAAGTTAATCCCGTTACGTTTTTTTTTTCTTTATTTTTTTCTTAAACAGGCTGGTATCAAATCCCACCTACCACCCCATCTCCTCTTTCCGACAGGCTGTGACAGTGTCCAACCCTCTACCAGAGATCGCCGGTTACTTAAACAATTTCATTCCTGAAGGGATCTCAATTGGGGAATTTTTCACATAATTTACGAATTCATGTACATGTATATATAATATTTCCAAAATCTGATCTCTGTCTTTATTTTTGGCCTTAGAAAATATGCTGGCCGGGACCGAGTGTGGTGAATCCTGAGTTTTTGACCGTAGGTCTCTCTGATATTTTTATTATTATTATTATTATTTTACGTCTTATATCTGATTCTCAGTACAAAATTGATAAATAAGGTAAATTGGGGGGGGGGGGGGGGGGTTACTTTCTATATTTGAATGAGATACTTGAAAATAACCATGATAATGAAAAATTGCTATTTATAAAACTAGTCTTTTTATATATTCTGAATCTGATTGGTTTTATCGACTTTGGAAGATTTAAATGACGTTTATATGGTAAATTAAAAAAAGACTTCTGGAGAGCTTTTTTTTTTCATTTCTAGGATTTTGATCTTACGAACTATAAGATCACAAATGAATGTAGGGAATGGACTCTAGTGCTTGTTTGTGAGGGTGTGTTTGTGTGTGTGAGGGTGTGTGTGTGTGTGGGGGGGGGGGGGGTATGCGGTCACCTTTTACTTCAAAACTTGAATTTGTCCGATTTCTTTCTTTAATTTACCATATATTCCTTTTTTCCTTCCTTCTTCTGTTTTGTTTGTTTGACAATATTTTTGAAGTAAAATTTCACGCTTTCTATTTTACTCGCCACCTTTTATGACCCCCCCCCCCCCATTGAACATAATGTAGGGGTCACTGTAGGACGGTATATATATATATGGAGCATAGAAATAGTATCTCCTTACAGTTTTCCAATTTTCGGTGACCTGTGCTCTCGCTTGCCAGTTGTACATATATATAAATCATGAAAGGGCTTCAACGGGTTTTTTTTTTATTATTATTTATAGTTTATGATTTTGTTTTTATATTCCTATTCACAAAGTCCGGAATCTTCTTTTAACCATTTTTCTAGATCCGCCTTCAAGATTTGAATGATGTTTATGAAGATTTCCGAGTAAGGAAAGGGATAACTGTTTTATTTCGTTTTATTTATTCATAAGCTCAGTCTCATTCAATTCATTAGGTACTGCAAGAATTTAGAGCCATTTATTTTCTGAGATGGGATGTTTTAATTGGACTTTTTCTTTACTTGCCGAGTCATTTCCTATCGGTTTGGCGCTGAATATAAAGAAACTCAGGCTTGACCCCCTCTCTTTCTCTCTCTCTCTCTCTGATAGAACCTGCATAGCGTTGCATAATTGACATGCTGAAATTGCATGCATCAGTGATTGTGTACTTGTCAAAACAAACCAAGTACGCGGCCGCACCTCCCCACACCTCCCCCGCACCTCCCCCGACTCCAATTGACATGCAATTTACATGGGGTCAATCGTTACGTAACTGGTATTTGTGACCTTTTCAAAAGGTATTGTCCTATGACAAATTCGAAATATTGAAAATATTTAAATTTGCTTAATGACTACTTAAGTAGTCATTAAGCAAATTTAAATATTTTCAATATTTCGAATTTGTCATAGGACAGTATACATAGCACTTCGCTAATGCTATAGCTCTATTGAATTTAGTTTTTGCGTACATGTATTAATTTTTACAGATTTTTTTTCTAGAAATGTCTTAATAAACATTAATGCTGAATCGTGTTGACTTTAAAAGTGTTTATAAGTCCTTGTTATTAGTAAAATACATAAATTAGAATGATACCGTAATTGCAGATCCAGAGTCATCTAGCTTTGAGGAGGAGGAGAAGGTTCAAGAGGAAAATTTGCTATTCCTGCAATATAGGGCTTGGGAAGAAAAGAGAGGGACGGGCAGCCCCCTCCACACCCCTAAATTTGCCACTGATGTACAAGACGATTCATAGTCAAATTTTCAGGAATTTGACTAGAAAACTAAAATGAATACCTGCGAAAATATATTTTGTCTCTGATATAGAAAAGGAATAGGAAAAATATGACATTTATGCACAAATTGAGGTAGGAACTACATTTCTTTAAATTTCTCAATCCGTTTCCCAACTAAAATTCTGTTTTAATTGGTATTGACAAAACGTATATTGTTGCATATTTCAGTTATCTATTTGTTTCTTTTAAAATATACGTATAAGAGAAACAAAAAAAAAACAACAAAAAATGAATGAATGAATGAATGAATGAATGAATGAATGAATGAATGAATGAATGAATGAATGAATGAATGAATGAATGAATGAATGAATGAATGAATGAATGATAATAAATGAATAAATAAATAAATAAATAAATAAATAAATAAATAAATAAATAAATCACCCTGCCACTATGGTATGAATGTGAGGCAAAGTCGCCGTACGAAATGGCGTCCGCTAGTCGACAAAATTCCACCTCCTCCAATTGCAAATCGAAGTAGAAATAAATAAAGTTTTCTTCACTCTGTGTTAAAATTTGATTAGTAGTTTACAAAATGGAAACCTAATGGAAACCACTCAACCAAGTTTCAAAAATGGAATCTTGGTGGAATTAAACTACGTGATCCGGATTTCCATGCCTTGGAAACCACTGGGAAACTGTCAACTCCGGTTTCTATGCAGTTTCTAGGTGGTTTCCAAAATATGGAAACTCGAATTTTCGTGCTGTGGGAGATCAGGGAAATACATGTATCAAGTAAGCGGAGGGAGTTCAAGATAGATGAAAATAGAATTTCAGATAAAATGTTTATTTGGGTTGGGTACATATACTTTGCTTTTGAAAATTGTGAGGCCGGAGGATATGGGAGGATGTTCCTCCTATCGATGGGAGTCCGGGCCTTCCGAGAAATTGAAAATAAAATTGACAAATAGATTCCTCTTGAGAGTATTCGAACATGATTCAGTTTTAGCAAACGATGTACAATATAATTCTTTGACATTCTCTACACCTACAAACGCAGCTCAGTTACCGGGACCAGGAATTGCCCGCAAAAATCCTCATATTTACCCGTTTTATTTTCTTAAATTTTTATAATTCTTAATTTATCTTTATAAAGATATCGTCATTTATTGTTGTATATATCTTGTGATGCTTGTTTGCATATACACAATATGGCCAATGTCATTCTTCCTTCGCCACTTGTACAAGAACATTTTATAAGAATTATTTTCTTACTGTTTTCTTTTTCTTTTATAAGAATTATTTTCTTACTGTTTTCTTCATTCATAAGAAATAACTTTTTCTCTCCATTTTTTCTCATACATATTTATTATTGTGGCTACTCACAGTGTTTCAAATATGCTTTATTACATTGTAACTGTTTGTATGCTTTAGCCTTATGGGCCTTAATGACTGTTTGCAAATAAACCATACCATACCCGTTTATTTTCTAATGTACATGAATATAGTATATACTATACTCTGGATCCCCTGACCCTGGTTGCACCCCCTTGAAACAAAATCTAGGGACGTACATATCCGCCCATGTATTGTTGTCACCAACTTATCCTTCGAAAAATCTTAAATAGATGAATAATTGATTTTATTAAAATACTTTTAAAAAAGCACAATATGTTAACATTTTCTATTTAATCACCTTTAATACTTAGAATTATAATAATAATACATATATTAATAATATCAATAAATTATGGATTATTGTGTATATGCGGTGAAAGATTAAACGGTTTATGTGACCTTGAAGATACCGACAATTCGAAAGCATTAATCGTACATGTACGGAATACCTTTCGAATATACAACGGGGTAAGTAAAAGAGATCGATACATGTACCATTCATCGCGAATGTAAGCGCGGATCTAAAGGGGGTATGTAAGACCCCATTCATCGAATGTAAGCGCGGATCTAGAGGAGGTATGTTGGACACCCCCAATATCCCTTGGATTTGAAAATATCATCAAAGCTTATTTTTGCATATATATATTTTCTAAAATTATATAATGAACCCCTTCTCCCACGCCGGACTCGGTGGACTACATGTGTATACTTCAAAGTCCTTGTATAGTCTTGTTTTTATTCTTTATTGTTTTTAATCTTTATTCGCTTCGCATCTAAGTTACCTCTCTCTCTCTCTCTCTCTCTCTCTCTCTCTCTCTCTCTAACGTATAATTAGTAGATCAATAAAACCTCCTCTAAGCAGTTAATGATCGACAAATGAATGTTACTTTGAAAAACTTAGATTTACATGTATACATGAATGCTTTGAATGTACTAGTTCACATTTTTTTCGAATTTTAAATCAGACATAATATAATTATGATTTCATTTGAACCACCGCCACCATGCGTGCCTCTCCTTCCTCTGAACAACACTTTCCCGTGAAAGGCCCCCGAATCCCTACCTACACAGTGGCGGATTCAGCCGGGGGGGGGGGGGGGGGCACGGGGGCACGTGCCCCCGGCAGTTCCCAACGAAGGGGCACTTATGACATGCTTTTGGAAGCATTAAACTTATTGTTTCCTGGCTAAAATCTATGAAAATAGTCAGAAATAGCCCCAAAACAACCCAGAAACCACCAATTTGAATAAAGTTTTCCGAAATTTTCTCGGGGATAGAGTACAAAGTCGGGAAGGATGAATTACTGCCACGTCAACAAGCTACATTGAATCACGTTCATAAAGGACTTTCTTCATCCGAGGGTTTTAATCGGGACTAGCAGTCCTATGCAAACCATAAAATAAAATACACATATTTCTTTATCAAATCTTCTATATAACCTTCTATAAAATTTACAATTTTTTTTTTCTTCACTTTTTAAGATCGGGTTTTTTTGTGTGGGTTTTTTTTGGGGGGGGGGGGGGCTTGTATGTTTGTTTTTTATTTTTATTTTTATTTATTTATTTATTTATTTATTTATTTATTTATTTTTTTGAGGTCATTGAACAATTAAAATTGTTTGACCTGATTTGGACCGTACCTCCAAGAATTTTGCAAACTGTCAAAAATGCATGTTTTTCTTTATTTTTAGAATCGAATTGCCAATGAATAATCATACCTTTCTATCTGGACGATGCAGAGCATGGGGCACCGATGATCTCTTGTTTTTCAAGGAAATTTATCATTTATTTATTTTCTTCACCTTACAAAAATTTGAAACAGTGATGGTTAAGGGGGGGGGGGGGTTACATCCCGCCTGGAATTTGCAAAAATTGCTTATTTTTTCTTAGCTTTCGCGTGAATTAAAGGCTGGACGCCCCTCCCCTAGGCTGACCTCTCTGCCTTTTTCTTGGTCCGCCCTTTCCTTAGAAAATTCTGAACATTTTGACTTCTGTGTGCCGTGCAAAAAAATACAGCATCACAATGTGTCGACAATTTTTTTAAATATACTAAATATCGTTATTGACACTGACTGAATCCCTTCTATATTCAGTTCAAATACGCTTCAGATGCCACCAAATTGCTCCATTTTTTCAAAATTTTCTCAGGGGAGGCCCCCCGAACCCCCACCAATGGGAGGGGGAAAACCCCCTCCCATACCCTCCCCCACTCGGCCCTTCGGGCCTCGCAAGTGATTCCCATCAAAATTTGTATGTGCCCCCCCGGCAATTGCGGTTCTGGATCCGCCCCTGCAGTACAGAATCGGATGTTACTCCCCCCCCTCCCCTCCCGCTCGATACTCAATAATTCTTTAGGGATCCGGCTTTGGGGATACCTCCTATATGCTCGTAACCCTGGACCCGCTCCTTTTCATCGCTTTCGCTGCAACCCGCTTTCCCCGGGACTCTTGAAAATATGCTCTGGTCTTGCCTACCCAGTACTCCTAACATAGATATGGAGTGTCTTGGACTTCTATATATAGACGTCAGGACATCGACGAGAAATTGGATAAAAGTGAGAAAAAGCAAGGTAAACTGAGTACTCACAATCATATTTTACAAGAATTTGATATGGAATATGATTGATGGGAGAAAGCTTCGTTTAAGATATTCTCGTGGTAATGTTAACGTTTTGTAACTCGAATTGCCTCTGACTGTTATTCACTATTGTGATATATCATGATGTAAACAAAGCCTACCTATCTTTTGTGTTACATAATTCAAATGTATTCCACTTACTGAATTTATATTCAATCTTAGAAACTTAAGCATATTTATTTGAAAGTTATTCATTCTCAGAAACCGGAGGGGGGGGGGGGGGGGGGGGGAGGGGGCTTGCATCAGTTCAATGATATAAATGCTACATGTACCATCAATAGTGCATTGGGACAAAATTCTACCTGTCCTTTTTAAATCATTGTCTAATTTCAGACACTATGCACATTAAAAAATGTACTACAAAGAAGTTGCGTAATAAATAATATTGATCATGTAATAATCCCCCATACACTGTAGTACAGCTTTAAGACACATTTCTGTGAAGTTTTGTGCAGATCAACTACGCATTAGATTTTGTCGAGCGAATGCGAAGCGAAACTATTTTGCATTAAATCAAGCACATGCATATATGATATTTATTGATTCTACAGTATATACCATACTTTGATATTGTATCAGCCTTTCTGAAAATTCTAAAAGCCTAAACGAAACTTATTAGAAATACAATAATTGGGCATAAATTCTATTTTTTTTACGCCCGTCATTTGACGGGTTGTATTATGGTATGGTGAAGTCCATCCATCCGTCTGTCTGTCCGCCTATGGAACGCAATAACTTGAATATGCGTCAACGGATTTTCATGAAATTCAAACATTATGATTGGACTGTGGAGAGGAAGCCGCCTTTCGATTTTCAGGTTCATCCGATTTGTCGTTACAGAGTTATTTGACTTAGATTTTTAAAATACAGTGAAAATATACTAAAATAGTTTAAAATTATTTAAAAATCTATTTTTGGTTGGAATGTTTTGAAATTTTGTATACTTCAAGTAGAAAACATGTTCTTTGACATATGTAACGGGTTTTTAATTTTTTTGTCGCATAACCGAGATATTGTGTGTAATGGGAAGGGGGGGGGGGGTTATATGCACATACATGTTAAGCTAAGGGCAAAACATAGGCGCATGGAAAGCAATAACTTCAATATGCGTCAACAGATTTTCATTATATTCATACATTATGATTGGACTGTGGAGAGGAAGCCGCCTTTCGATTTTCAGGTTCATCTGATATGTCGTTACAGAGTTATGGGACTTGGATATTTTAAAATACAGTGAAAATATACTAAAATAGTTAAAAATTATTTTAAAAATCTATTTCTGGTCGAAATGTTTTGAAATTTTGTATACTTAAGGTAGAAAGGATTCTCTTTGACATATGTAACGGGTTTTTAATTTTTTTGTCGCATAACCGAGATATTGTGTGTAATGGGAAGGGGGGGGGGTTATATGCACATACATGTTAAGCTAAGGGCAAAACATAGGCGCATGGAAAGCAATAACTTCAATATGCGTCAACAGATTTTCATTATATTCATACATTATGATTGGACTGTGGAGAGGAAGCCGCCTTTCGATTTTCAGGTTCATCTGATATGTCGTTACAGAGTTATGGGACTTGGATATTTTAAAATACAGTGAAAATATACTAAAATAGTTAAAAATTATTTTAAAAATCTATTTCTGGTCGAAATGTTTTGAAATTTTGTATACTTAAGGTAGAAAGGATTCTCTTTGACATATGTAACGGGTTTTTAATTTTTTGGTCACATAACCGAGATATTAATTTATGTGTAATGGGAGGGGGGGGTGTTATATGCACATACATGTTAAGCTAAGGGCAAAATATAGGTGCATGGAACGCAATAACTTGAATATGCGTCAACGGATTTACAGGATATTTCTACATTGTGATCAGACTTTGAAGAAGAAGCTGCCTTTCGATTTTCAGGTTCATCCGATTTGTCGTTACAGAGTTATGGGACTTAGATATTTTAAGTACAATGAAAATATACTAAAATAGTTAAAAATTCTTTAAAAATCTATTTTTGGTCGAAATGTTTTGAAATTTTGTATACTTCAAGTACAAAGGATGTTCTTTCACATATATAACGGGTTCTTAAATTTTTTGTCACATTATCCAGAAATTATGTGTAATGGGGGGGGGGGGGGGGGGTTATATGCACATACATGTTAAGCTAAGGGCAAAATGTAGGTGCATGGAACGCAATAACTTGAATATGCGTCAACAGATTTTCTTGATATTTGTTCATTGTGATCAGACTTTGAACTTAAGAGGAAGCCGCCTTTCGATTTTCAGGTTCATCCAATTTGTCCTTATGGAGTTATGGGACTTAGATATTTTGGTGGTGTGAAAAAAAATCCCAAAGGGCGTATCTTGCTGCGTGAGCGTAAGCTTTATTTCTGTTATAACTATATATGACTTTCAGTGCAAATGTACGAAAATCTAATGCGCATTCGTGTGAACAAGGAATTATAAAAAAAACATCCTTTTTTTTTTTTTTTTTTTTAATTATTTATTTGCATTTCAGATATATAATAGAATACACACTCTTTCTCACAAAAAAAAACACCATTTACACACCTCACTCCACCCTCATTCTTGCATATTCAGTTTCTTTTCCTTTCATACATCTCGCACACACTTTCATACTCATACAAAAATAGAAAATAATCAATTCGTAGATTCTGGCAAAATGAAAATCCATACACATCATCCTTAGAATTTTACAAGGTTACAGTTAGTGGAAGAAATATGCACTCTCTTTGACTGTTTACTGGTCTGAAAGCGGGGCGTGACGCAGTTTGTAATCGATGTCATCACATATGTCAAATTTGTGTCGGTCACCTTTGGTGTCATATGCGTACACCCGCGTGTTAAAATACCACGCCCTTTCCACCTTGGGATGGTTGTTCAAGCGATTGATTAGGTCAATATTCTGTGGGGTCAAATGATCAAGCGTCGTAAAAGTTTCTTTGAGCTTTGCGCGCTGCTTCAGGACGGCAACCCGAGACTCGGAATTTATAAATTTGATGATCACTGGCCTCGGACCTCTAGAATCTTGGTTCTTTGGTATACGGTGTATAGCAAGAACGTCTCGCGGGTTGACAACTTGGCCTGTTTTTGACTTCACAATTTCACAAAAATCACTTCGAAGGTTTTCATCTCGTTTCTCTGACCACTTTAGGACTTTTATGTTATTTTTTTGGCTGTATTGCTGGTTAAAGTTAGATAATGATAACACTTTTTGGTAATTTTCTTCGCATTGCGACATTCGCTTTTTCATCTCTCGCATTTCAGCGGCCTGTTTATTGAATTTTTCACGCAATGTTGAAATATCAAGATTGAGGGCATCTCTTTCATCCTTAGCACGCCCTAATTTCTTTTCAGTCTTATCTACTTTCTCTTCTATACTTTTCATTGCATTTTCTCTATCATTTTTCTCCTTTTCTATCGTTTGTTTCGTAATTTCTGATATTTCTTCCTTCATTTCCTCTTTTATTTCTTTCTTTATTTCCTCCTTCATTCCTTCTCTCATTTCCTCCATCACACTCTTGACTATTGACTTTATATCATTTGAGCTGACTATTGACTTAAGTGTCTTTTCTTGGACTCTTTTTATTTCCATCAATTCAGAATAGATATCTATCTCTCCAGTCCCCGACTGACCAGAGCTGCTTACTCGGTCTCTTTTGAGTGGAGGAGCGCTTGATACAATTTGACATTTCATTGCCTCAGAGACGTTCGAAAGATCAAGTATAATATTATCTGGGTTACCTGCATTGTCCAGCGCCGATTTCTCACTTGATCGCACTTCACTAGCCATACCTGTACAGGTAGATTTTCCGCTTGATGGTTCGTCACAGGTGATTTGTTTATGAACGTAAAAAGTAATCACTCACTCAGTAAATATAACCAAAATGTTCAAAAATCTCTTCTTCAAAACGATAAATTTTCCAGTTTTGTAGATAAATCCGTTCTAGATAAGTATACAATGTTCATGTGCAACTTTGGAAGTCAAAAAACGTGTTTTTAATACATAAAATCCACTTAACAGCAGAGCCCCGAAATAAGCGTCCGGCTCCTACATAGCGACCTCGAATCTCCCAAAAAAAAAACATCCTGATTGTCCATCCCGTTACATTTTATGTTAATATGAATTATGGCAAAGCCATTGTGAGGACGAAGATGTATTATAATTTCAATGATTTTTCCCCATTCATCATTGAATGTTTTTTTACTAAGTAAATAAACAAAATATGTCATACAATTTGTGTTCTTGTTATTCTTTTCCGGAATCTTTTTTACTTTATCAGTCTTACATTTTTTTCTTGAAATCCATAATCATTTACAGGAGAGGGGGTATTTTTATAGAAAATTTCTGGATTGACAACATGCAAATAACTCGTAAATGCGGGGAAAAAACTCTCAATGTCGGCCGGTTTGATGTCTCAAAAGTTAAACAATCAGTAAACATGAAATCGCAATGCTTAATTTTGAAACATAAATGACAGATGAGAAGAGATCAAGTGATGTAATCTTAATCTATGTATATATTGTAAGTCCTTGGATCTTGACGAAAACTAAGGAAAAGAGAACTCGGGCCAGAAAACTGGGGCGCAAACCATTATTTAAAACAAAAAAAAAGAATTTTACTTTTTTCTGAAGTATTTACATATTGTAAGATTTGCATGTATCTTGATTATTCAATTCAATTAAACTTTTAAATGTTTATTTTTCATATTTCATTGGGCGATGAAATGTCAGTTGTATCAGGAATATGTATACCCTCCCCCCTTGCACTCCCTTTTACTTTCACAGGAAAAATTAACATTCAATATGTAGAAGAAAGAAAGTCTCCTTTTCGGCGCCGTCTATAGTGTTATCAGCAATATATCGTTTTATGGGATGGCCTGGAGAAGGGGGTTATACTAAAAAAAATAAAAATAAAAAAAAATAAAGAATAAAAAATAAAAAATCCAGTATAATATTAGTATCACAGGATTTTCCTTTCTGAATAATGTTTACAAATGATTTCCCAATGTAAAGTCTGAAGAAAAAATTCATTCCTTTTCTATAAAAGAAGATGAAAGGGAGGGAGAGGAAGGGACGGGAAGAGGGAGAGCGTGAGGGGAGGGAGAGGAAAGGTGCGGGAGGGGTATAGGAGGGGGAGATAAGGGGGCGGAGAGAGGTACCCACTGTCTGTTACCCAACCCCATTAAAGGCAAGGATGAAAGGGAGGGGGAGGAAGGGGGAAGGGAGGGAGTCGGGGGATGTAAGGATGTGGGAGAGGGGAGGAAGGGACGGGACGGAGGAGAGAATTATTAGATGTCAATTTCTGAGTAGAAATTCACCCCCTGTCACCCCCTTCCCCCACAATTTACAATCAAACCCCCCCCCCTCTTTCCTAAAAAAAAATCTTAAGCCTTCGCCCCTCCTCCTTTTTGAATAACCCTGGATCCGCCTATGATTTTACTCCAAGGGGAAAAATTACCCAGCCTTATTTTATGCTTTGAACAGAGCCCCAGTTTGTGTTTACCTATTTGCACTAAGTACAGCTGTTAATGATGACGTAAGTTGTGACGCGTTGTGTACAGTATCGAAGCTAAGGCAGCAGACATTTAGAAGTTTGTTTTGGGATTTACACTGCATAGATTTCCTGTAGATTCTACATGTAGATCTTATATATGCGGAGAGAAACCACATTATTCGATCTACATGTATCAAAATATCAGCTGCAAATCATCCTCGAAAGCAGAATGAAGTTCGGTAAGTCGCTGATCGCGCTGATATTTTTTTGTTTGTTTTTTTTTTCTCCCAGCATTATGAGTTTATCCATGGATTTTTTTGAGGGAGCTGTCGATGAAAGAAAGTCCGCGAAACAAAGTTGTATGCTGACGTCGCGTCGCATGCTGACGTCACGTTGTAATTTTCAAAGAGGATATTCGGACTAAACATGGTATATGTTGGAAATGATGGTGCAATGTCAGTATAACGTGAATCAAAGTACAAATCATACATTGGGACACTGGAGGAGTAAGCCAAACGAAGAATATTCAAAGGAGATCGAGAAATCTTGGTCATCGATGGGTTTCATTCTGTCGTCAAGTGACATTGTCAAAAAAATAAGCTTGCGTTTCACGCCGATCAAATGGGCAATGGGGAGAATGACGTCATTGACCACGGTTTTGGAACCTATAGGTATAGCATAGAATTCAATTGAAAAACACGATTTTTCCTATATATATACACGTGTTACCTTGATGAGGACTACGTCCGCGCCTGCGGCGCGGACTGCGTCCTCTATAAAGTTTCCCGTAGTGTAATTAAGTTTTATAAAGTTTTGTGTAGTATAGTTAAGTTTCATAAAGTTTTGTATAGTATAGTAGAGTTTCGTGCAGTATAGTAGAGTTTCGTGTAGTATAGTAAAGTTTCATGTAGTATAGTGTAGTAAAGTTTTGTGTAGTAAAGTTTTGTGTAGTAAAGTTTTGTGTAGTATAGTGTAGTAAAGTTTTGTGTAGTATAGTAAAGTTTTGTGTAGTATAGTAAAGTTTCATGTAGTATAGTAAAGTTTCGTGTAGTATAGTAAAGTTTCGTGTAGTATAGTAAAGTTTCGTGTAGTATAGTAAAGTTTTGTGTAGTATAGTAAAGTTTCGTGTAGTATAGTAAAGTTTCGTGTAGTATAGTAAAGTTTCGTGTAGTATAGTGTAGTATAGTAAAGTTTTGTGTAGTATAGTAAAGTTTTGTATAGTATAGTATAGTAAAGTTTTGTGTACTATAGTATACTATAGTATACTATAGTATACTATAGTACTTTTTCGTTAGGGTAGGCACAACCCTCCCACTTTTCTAATTACCCAGAGGTCTCGAAAAATGTACAATTGTGGTGTAAAATAACATCCTCACTGTAACATGAACATACAAACAGATAGCATGATGCAGGGGCTCAAAAAATACATAAATGGATATGTAAATGGATATACATGTAAAAACAATTGAAATTGAAGAAGCGAGCAACCGCAGTTGATCGAATATTAGACTTTTCCAACATTATTTCGATGGACAATCTTACTAAATTAAATCAATCTATTCTTAATAACTTTTTCGACAGTTAAAGAGTTAAAGTAAGCAAGCATGACAACTAAGCAACGTTAAAATATTTTTTTTTAAATATCAATGAGTGAATCCGATATAATCAGAGATTACACAGTCGATAACAATACATCGATGTAGACATCTTCGAGGTTGGAGTCTTATTTCTCATCACATAGTATTTTATAGTTTATGAGAGCTTGTATAAGAAGTCTGGCCGTACTTTCTCTCTCCTTTAGATATTCTTCTTTTAATTTTTCTATCTGTGAAATGTAGTTTTCCCTATTTTCATCTTGCTTCTTGCATTCCTCATTTAATACGTTTTTGGATTCCTGTAAAATGTATAATTTTTCAAAATATTAAAGTTCGTTCTATAACTTCCTTGAATACAGCTATGTTGGGAAATATTGGTAGATTTTAACAACATGATGTGATCATAAAATTAAAACGGATCTATTAGAAATAATGATTATTTGCTAGAGGCTGTTTATTAATATTACTATAACAATATCATCTATCATTTTAAAAGTATTAAACATGTTACCTTTTTAGAACCAGGTCTAGTCTTTCTTTTCGTATTTTCCATACTATAGTCTTACATCAACCTTTCATTTTAGAGTGTATTATTTACAACAACGTACAGGACTTTGATCAAACAAAAACTATTCTTGTTTCATTCAATCTATATATTCATATACAGATCACCATGCACTTATGCGATACCAGATAAAAATCTTAGGTAAGACATTTTAAATAGAACGACACGTCAATCCCTCTACACACAAATGAGCTATCAATGAATGAAAGGTAAACAAGAAAGGCAAACAGACGAAAACAACAAATGAGTTCCATAGAAACAGAAATCTTTATCCAATGAACATCATTAAGTTTTATTCTTAAAATTCATTTAATTCTTGCCTTGTTGAAAATCTTTAATTGCTTTCCTATTTTTTTTTTCAGTTTGATTTATTTATTCTACGATATAGCAAGAAGAACGAGAGGACGAAACGGTTTTTTTCTCACTAAGTCTTGTTCTTTATACAGAATAAGTTTTATCGTAAAAGGGCTTTAAATATTTATGTAATATTTGCATATGTTATCTCATAAAATATATTCAATACCGATATTAATATTGGATCAGTTCAAGTAAACTCAGAGTTGCGTAATCACCAAAAAGAAAAAATTGAACATCAGAACGGAGAGCTTTTGAATTCACATTTAAGGTAGAGCATCCCTCAGGTCAGAATTCTAGAAATTGTATGCCTGGATACCCTATTTTTCTCTTAAAAATATTGTTCAGATTATAAAACTAATATCGTTTTGGGAAAAGAAACTTTTATAGTTACATTTCATCACCCCTAAAAAGGAATTTTTCTAACTTTTCCCATAGGGTCAAATGTTAGATTTCAAACGGCTACACTCTCGGTATAATCATGAAACCAAGAGTTATATTTTGTTTGTATATCAGGTTTAACATAGGCTTTGAATATATAGAAATGAAAATATTGTAAAAGTTGTTATTTAGGAAATATGAGCATCTAAGATCTGAGGGATGCTCTACCTTTTGATTCATACAAGTGTATATGACAAAAGGGATGATTTTGGATTCAACATAGTAAATTTCCCTTGGCTTGACGGTGATGTTCCAAGATTACCGTCATACGGCATTTACATATCACAGCTCATCCGGTACGCTAGAGCATGTACTGATATTTTAGATTTTTACAGTATAAATTTACAAATTACCAAAAAACTTTTAGGTCAAGGTTTCCGCTTTCATAAACTAGTTAAGACTTTCTGGAAATTCTACAAAAATTACAGTCAACTTCTTTTAAAATTCGGATCTATACATGCAACAGAGTACATTAGTATGGGTATTACACAACCTGTCTTCTATGGTGATATGATAAACAAAATAAAAAGGATCAAAGGTTGGCAGCATAACCATCGAAAATGCGTCAGAATCATCAAACGCCTTTTATACCGTGGATATGATCCTAATGTCACCAGACGGACACTAGGCTTGGTACTTGACCAATCTACAGTCTTGTACAAGCGCATCCTTGAGACTTGCACTCTGACTGACTGTGACGACGGGACTCCATGACGGGCCCTGTCCAAACCTCTTTAGAGAAGACAGGGCCCCGACCACCTGTCCTCTTTGAATGTCAGTCGGACTCCTCGGGTGATTACATACATGAGCTCGCTACAGCCGGCAGAGCACGGACTGTATTACGCATGCCCTCTTTTTATATCCATTTACATATTCTTATGTGTCTCTGGGGCCTCTGCGTTTTGCGGTCTTGTTTGTGTGATGTCATCTTACAGTGAGGAGGATGTTTTACACTACAATTGTACGTTCTTCGAGACCTCTGGGTAATTGGAGAAGTGAGAGGGTTGTGCGCACGTAATCCAGGATAACCACACCATTTGCTACTTGCGTGACAGATGGCCGTCCAAAGTCGGCACCGGTTACCAATTGGTCTCGTCGGTTTATGTGTAGTCTTTTATGTTTGATGTTTACATGTCGTGTGTCTCTTTTCCGTCTCGTGCTGTACTCGTCTTTTGTGTTTTTGCATCGGGTGTTTTGGTGTTTAACTGTTGATGCTGCAACGGGGTCTTGTTGGAGATCTCCTCCCTTCTTCTTAAACCAATGTTAAACGTCTTTAAATTCAATACCATCATTTAAAACCTGATTAATTTACAGCACGGACCAGACATGCACGTTTCGGGTAGTAAACCCTCGTCAGTGATCCTCAGTCTAAACAATGTGATATGGCCAAAAATATGAAAAGTATTATGTTTGTTTACATGTAAATATATGTTTGTTTATCGAAAAATTACACCGAAATGAATAAAGGCTCGATATTGTTTTTTGTCCAATTTGTGTCTCTTTCTGTGCTTGTCTGCTCTGTGTTTTTGCATCGGGTGTTTTGGGGTTTTGCTGTTGGTGCTGCAACCTGGTGTTGTTGGAGAACCCCTCCTTTGTTTAACTTCTATGTAATCAATATTTCCATTCAGTTTTTATTACACTTTTCATATAGATGCATAACTCCATAATCAAAGCGATAGTGACCTGTACGGTTTTTAAATAATTAATTGGATTTAAATGTTCTTCGAGAAGGTATGGAAAGTCATAAATGGTTCTTCATTTCTTTTACTATTATTGCGATTGCATTTTGCCGCGACAGGGAAACTAAAAAGCACCTTAAAATCTCGTTGTCGACATATACGAGGGCTGATTGATATGTTGTGAGCCTCGGTTTTCTGGTATGCAGAAGGTGTTCTGCCGATAGATTACCCCCAAAAAGAACAAAAAATGATTGGCACATACTATGTTTCACATCTGTCACATTTACGGGAAAATATTAAACTAAAGCGCCACGGAAAGCTCACTAGTTTAAGGTTTGTTGATCCATCAGGACAATGCTCCTGTTCACAAGCCTGTCACTGCCATGGCTGCAAATTATGATTATGGATTTAATTTGATTGAGCTTCCGTCTTTTTCACCTGATCTTGCTCCATCAAACTTCTACTCTCTATTCTCAAATCTGAAAGCAGCTATTACTGACACCCTCTTTTTAAGTCCGATGATGACATCATACTTTGTCGCCATAGCACTTTCTATATAGACATGACCTCAGACAGTGCATGTTTTCTACGGCGGCTGAGGCTAGCCTAACGGGGGATGTTTAGTCCTCCTGGACACCTTGTCCCTTCTCTGGGTTGCTAGGGGTCCGTCGATGCTCAATTTGGTGATGTATTGTAAGTGATGTTGAGATTGTCGTCAAGATCTGCGTTATCTCTTTGCAACGGATGGCTTTCTGACCAGTCAAGATAAGGAGTTCTTTAAAAGTGGTATTCATTCCCTTAAACACCTGTGACAAAAGTGTATAGATACTGAAAGGGATTATGTAGAAAAATAATGAAAAATATCTGATAAAATTCAAATCGATCACTACCAGGCTCCCAACATATCTATCAGCCCTCGTATTATAGGTAGTAGAACATTCATCCGAAATTAATTTGACATATTCATCGGTTTGTCTGCACGTTTTCAGTTATTGATGTTGCTAGCACACAATAGCTGCTGCATCTGATATCACTACACCTCCATTATAGACTCAGTTGTGCTCATTTACGGAATGTTTGCTTCATTTTACTTGAGTGTGTTCGAGGTACTGTGTGCTTAACGCTTATGAGATTTTTTCAATGTTCATATGCTTGTTTTGGTTTTGTATTCACTTCGGAATGTTATTCCCTTTGAGGTTTGCAACCGTTTCCATGGAAATTCTGAAGATTTTGCCTTGTTTTTTCGACTTTGAGACTGAATAAGTGATGGGTACTTCTTTGAAGTTTATGTCAAAGAAAGGAGGGGATCTCTAACAACACCTAGTTGCAGCACCAACAGCAACCTCCCAAAACACCCACTGTAAAACTAATAATAGATAATCAGATAATCTGGAAAAGAAATCATCGCTGCAGTGACAAAAAAAGATATATAGGGAACAATGATATGATAAGAACCGTGTACAGAAAATTCAGACAGACATTCCAATCAAAAGGGTATAAAAACACCAAAAAAATCTTCGTCTGTTTGACTGCTTATCTATTTTCATTAGATTTTCACTTTGTTCTGTCTTATGAAATGTTTTTTTTTTTTTTTCGAGAATTTTTTTTTTACTTTCATACACCTTCATTATTATGCAGTTTGCGTATTTTTCTCAAGAATGCTTGAAATCATTGTGAGCAAATCAGTTTTTTTGTAAAACTTTCAATAGATTACGTAAAGTATAAATTGAGTTTGTTTAAAATATTTTTCTAAGATATAATGCCCAGATATAACTCTTGATTTTCATTATCCCGGACTATGTCCGTAATGCATTTTTTTTTCTTTCTGTAGAGTGTCCCGAATTCACCTTGTGAGAGGGTTGCGCGCACGTAATCCAGGATAACCACACCATCCGTTGCCTGCGTAGCATTTGGTCGTCCTAAGTCGGCACTGGTTGCCCATTGGTCTCGTTGATTTATGTGTGGTCTTTTGTGTTTCATGTAACCATGTCGTAGGTCTATTTTCCGTCTCATAGTATGCTCGTCTTTCGTGTTTTTGCATTGGATGTTTTGGTGTTTTGCTGTTGGTGCTGCAACAAGGTCTTATTGGAGATCCCCTCTCTTCTTTTATATAGTTACTATGGCCACATTACATTGTTTCGATTCAGGATCAATGATGAGGGTTAAGTGTCCGAAACATGTATGTCTGATCCATGCTGCAAATTTATCTGTTATTAAAAGATGTTATTGAATTTGAAGACGTTTAACATTTGTACCACTTGATGAGTGTCACTGCTGGTGAATCATGAATCCCCGAGGTCACATGTAGCCAACTTCGATCAACTTCGGTTTGCCGTTTCGTGTTATCGAAATCTCTTGGAATTTCTAAAATGTGGGTCCTGAGGTATCATACCCCATCCATCTTGATACGTCTTTCGGAACATTTTTGGATGTAATAACTTTCACACTTTTTCTCCATATTGCGTTGTTTAGATTGAGGATCACTGGCGAGGGTTAAGTACCCGAAACGTGCATGTCTGATCCATGCTGAAAGTCTATCTGTTCTTAAATGATGAATGATATTGAATTTGAAGACGTTTAACATCCGTACCTAAATTAAAAATTACTAAGTGCAAGTTTTCAATTTGACAAAATCATTCTAATCCCGGGAGTAAAAGAAAAGGGAAGGATCTCCGGCATGACCACTCTGCAGCGAAACAAACCCACAAAAAAGTGATACATAATTGAAGTCATAATTGAAGGCAAAGCTACAATTCGCAAAAAGACACCACAATGTGTACTAGAACCTCATACAAAACATTCCAAAGAGACGTGCAGAAACATCAAACATTTAATGACAACACATTAAAGGATGGAGGCCAATGTGCGCCCGATGCCGACTTTGGACGGCCATCTGCTATTAGCGATCGCAAAGGTTATCCGGATTACGTGCGCACAACCCTCGAACGTATCCGGATACACTTAAATGAACATTCCATATATGTCAATAAGATCTCTTGCTTAATTAATCCAAGATTTTGCTTCCTTGTTCAGATTAATTTTTTAAGTCAAATTTAAATGAAGTTTAAATTACTTTGGAGAGGCGTCGACAACGAATATGTATTGATCTACACAAAATGGAATTGTTTCGAAACGAAGGTTGACCCACTTAAGATTTCAGTAAACCAGAACTGGGAGGTATGATCCAGAAGTTTGTTGTCTTTGAACGTTTAACACAGCGCTTGCTCCTTTATGTTAAGAGTATCATTGATACAATAAGTAATCTTAGATACAAGCAACTGTTACACATTGTCTTATACTGAGTACCATAATAATAACAATATAATAGGAATATTCAAAAGATCGCATGCTATCATAACAGACATAATTAGATAAGTTTATCAATAGTAAACCTTTGACTGTTCTATACACCGACTATGATTTAGTAACACATTTCTTTCTATATCTCTTTGAGGATTTTCTTTGACTTGTAGTGTATGAATTTATAAGTTTCATGTTGACACAGGCTTGAAGTAAAAGGTTAGCTGTTTGGTCTCTCTCTGTTAGGTATTCCTCTTTGATCTTCTCTATCTGTCGTAGATAATTCTTTAAATCTTTATCTCTATGTATTGAATCGCCATCATTGGTACGCTGCAAGAAAGTGTAATTTAAAATTCTTGAAAGATGTTAGACACGAAAAACTGTTTCTAACAATCTTTCTTATTTTCCATTACAAAGCAACGATCACTAACCTTTAGAATACTGTGTTTATCTTAAGGGAGAGGGGGACTTGGTTGCAACATCCACAGGCAAAACAGTAAAATGTCTATTCATGTTATTCTTTTCAAAATATGTTGTGAATCATAATATACTGTACTGGCCTGAATGTCTGGTCCATGCTGCAAGTTTATCTGTTCTTAAATGATGTTATTGAATTTGAAGACGTTTAACATACCTCAAAGTAATATTGAATACAGTTTTATACTTACCATTTCTGTATTGCATTGATCTTCATCACACAAGAAATTATCTGAGTTGACCTATAAAATAGATCATTCAAACTATAGACAAATTTATTCGTTATTCTCATAACAAAGTCCCTAAATGTTCCCTAAATGTTCTTGAATAGATTTACGAATTAAATCAATGTTCCAATCAGTCATACTGTCTTCCTGATAAACCAATCAATAAGCGTACTATCTAGAATCATGGAGTTTGATGATAGTTATTTACGTATTTAAACTTTAAAAGTTTTATCTTTGAACAGTGGGTAAAGTAATTATGAACTTACACGCTAGTTCATTTTTGCACCCACCTGCCCTTTGAGATACTATAAAACCAATACTACCATCAGGTAGGGGGTACCAAACTTAGTCAGAATCCAAATTGTTTTACCTGGTGTACACCTGGTACCCGAGATATTCACCTTTAATTAATAAAAATCCTGCAGGAATTTTCAATTTCCTGCAGGAATTTCTAATTTCCTGCTGGAATTTCTAATTTCCTGCAGGAATTTCTAATTTCCTGCAGGATTTTTTTAAATTCCCGCAGGAAAAATAATTTCCTGCAGGAATTTTTATTTTCCTGCAGGAATATTCTGCAAAAAAATAATTCCTGTGGGAAAATAAAAATTCCTGCAGGAAATTATTTTTCCTGCAGGAATTACAAAAATTCCTGCAGGAAATTAAAAATTCCTGCAGGAAATTGAAAATTCCTGCAGGATTTTTATTAATTAAAGGTGAATAAGGGCAGGTGGGTGCAAAAATGAACTAGCGTGTAAGTTCATAATTATTTTGCCCACTGTTTTTGATAATACGGCAGTGTTCCAACGCTATACCTTCTTGAAAATTTCAAACCAATTTATTATGCACCAGACACGAGCTTCGTGTTTTAATATAATTGTTAATGAATAAAATGTAGTCATATTGTAAATCAAGACATATAAATGAAATAGATTACGCCCTACTTTGTCACAATGTAATGCATGCTGTATTCGTTTCAAAAAAAGAATAATCATTCTAACAAGGTATATATTAACATCTTCAAATTCAATAGCAGCATTGATGAATGCTCGCCCTATATACAACAGAAAATCAATGATTCAGAAAATCGGTTATCGAAGGCATTCAAAATCAGGATAAAACAGGAACCAAAGCAAACAAACAAAAACCTCCACCATATGAAGAGAAGCGAACTCCCGATATGGAGTGAGACCCAGAATATTATATCGGTTTATTTTAACATGAAAACTATTTAATATATAATATCTCAGAATATTATATTTCAGATATAAAAATTTATGAATCACATGCGAAATAAGTCCCCTACTGGCATTAATCCATGTCCTGCAACTCTGCCGTGACCTGTACTTACACCAAAAGGTGAATCCCACATCAAAATAAGTTCAATATGTATATTAGAAAAGGTCTGGAAAACAGAAAATTTCATGAAATTTGCCATGAGACCATTCCTTTTGTAAGAGCATGTTAATCAAAACCTAACTTCAACTTGATCTTTATCACACAATAATACCAAAAATCAGCTCAATATCTACAACAGCCATGAAAAGTCTGGAAACTGAGAACGCCAAATCCAGGGGCCATAACTCCTGAACAAATGGGTCAATCGAAAACACACTCAAACTTGATCTGTACGAATAACACTCAGATGTATTCACATATATATTTTTTTCAGTATCTGCAAAAACATGAAATCAAGACTGGAAAACTGAGAATTTCATAAAATTTGTTAAGTTCAATTCAAACAGGAATTTGATCTGTATCATACTGAGGTATATACTCATACAAAATTTAATTTCAATATATGTAATAACATAAAAGAAAAGTCCGGAAAAATGAGAATTTCATGGAATTTGCTAAGTCCAAGGGTCATAACTCTTGTGAAAATAGGTCAAAAGAAAAGTTCGCAAAAGTGAGAATTTCATGAAATTTGCCAAATCCAGGGGCTATAACTCCTGTAAAAATAGGTCAATCAAAAGCAAACTCGAACTTGATCTGTATCACACTGAGAGATATCCACATACCAATAATGATTTCAATACCTGCAATACCTTGGAAGAAAATTCCGGAAACTGAAAATTTCATGAAATTTGCTTAGTTCAAGGGTCATAATTCTTGTAAAAATGGGTCAACCGGAACCAAACTCAAACTTGATCTGTACCTTTTTTTTTAGATATACTCACATACAAAAAATGAGTTCAATGTATGCAACGACAGCGGAAAAAAGTCCGGAAAACTAAAGTGTGACAGACAGACAGACGGACGGACAGACGGGATGGAAACTATGAGTCCCCTCCGGCGAAGCGGTAGAGGACTCATAATTCAGAATATTATATCGCTTTATTTTAATATAAAACGAGTATGGTATTCAATCTTAACTTTCAGAATACGTTTTAATGTAAAAAAACAAGAGCCCCAGGGGGCACAACGCTCACCTGATACCCATGCACGCTCTAATTGACATACTGACATTGAATACTGATAGTGCCAGTGCCAGGATTTTAGCCCACAACCTTTCTTACAAGATTTTTGCCGGATGCAGACAAGTTTTTTTTTCAGACAACCTTTAAAAGTACAAACAAGAGAAAATAGTCACATTTCAAAACAACAACTTTTTTACTGATTTGAAAAGATTGATTATGCGATCCAAAGTCATATGCCCAGCTAATATAGTTCGATTATGCAACATCAAAAATAAAATCATAAATGTCATTAATGTGCAACAGAAACAGAATAAAACAATGAAATGATTTCATAAATTAAGTTTATTTAAAATTGAACACCTAACCTTTCATTATTAATAGCTAGTATGCCAGAAAATAATAAAGCCTATGTTTGTGAAACACGAATGCCCCGCGGTGGCATCTTTGTTGGTATAAACACCATTTTCTGTTAAGTATGTGAGAGGTCAGGGTCAGAGTAATGTTGGTATCAATGGAAAGATCTTGTCACAAAGAATACACATGTACAATATGAAAGCCCTATCACTAACCATTCAAAAGTTATGCCCAATGTTAAAGTTTTTGAAAAGTAGGTCAAAGGTCAAGGTCAAGGTCACGAGGTCAAAAATTTTGGTATCAATGGAAAGGTATTGTCACAAGGAATACACATGTGAAATATGAAAGCTCTATCACCTTCCTATCAAAAGTTATGCCCAATGTAAATTTTTTCGGACAAACAGACAGACGGACAGGCCAAAAACTATATGCCCCCGTATCTTTGATTCCGGAAGCATAAAAAACAAAGACTTTTCGGTTTTGCCTTTATTCATATTAAATTATACAGAAATCTATGAATGAGAGCTTTTGAATAGTATTGATTTCATCTTAATACATGTAACGTACAGTCAAAATCGTGTTAATCCAATTAACACAGACAAGTTGTTAGCGGACAATATTAATTCAAGTGAGTTGTGCAGAAATTGAGCCAATCTATTTTCCAAACAGCAGTGTACGGTGTATCAAACCTCATGACCCAGTGAAGCCACTTGGACAAATTATTTTCGGTAAATATGCTGACATGCGGTGCTTGGAAATGTATTTTTAGCATATTGAATCAATAGTCGTGATAAATTTAACTTCGAACTTGATCTTGTCTTTTATGCAATCTACAGATAGGTTTGAAAATATGCAAAATTCGGAACATTTTCGATGAGGACGCAGAGTTCCTGTAAAAAAAGTGAAATTTGCGAAAAAAGGAAATGCATGACCCCCCCCCTTTTTTTTTTCTTTACATTTTTATGCGTGCCAAAGATTCGCAATAAAAAAAGACCAATTTTACAGACTTCCGGGCATTTCAAGTCAATCAAAATTTTTAGTGTACACCTTTTTATTTCCTGTAGTTACCCCTACTAAAGGGGCAAGGAGGTATTAAACCAATCAAATCTGTAACACAAGATATATGGCGACTATGTTTACCATAGATACAGAAATAAGACAGAGAAAATAATCATTAAATAGGGAAATTGTTCTGAAATATGCATGTATGAAAAAAAAGCAATCCAAGGAATGCTTTTGTCGCCTGCGTAGCGGATTTTTTTTTTAATTGAAATTAGGTCAAATATCAAGGGCAAGGTCACTAGGTTAAAAATTATGGAATGTTTAGAAAGGTCTTTTCATAAGGAATACAAATGTGAAATATCAAAGCCCTATCACTTACCACTCAAAAGATATAGCAAATCATAGATTTGTTGAAAAGTAGGTCAAATATATAGGGCAAGTGCACGAGGTAAAACATAGGTAATCACAGATTACGAAGCTCACCTCGTGACAGCAAAATTCAATTCAAACATATTTCTTAGTACATGTATATTGGCTTTTAAAGGCAAGATACATCCAATATGCAAGTTTGGTACATGTAGCAGTTATACTTTGCTCAATATTGGCTTTTAAAGGCAAAATCACTCAAGCGGAAAAAGTAGGTCAAGGTCATTTTATGAAAGTTTGATCAAAGATACATCTAATATGCAAGTTTGGAACATCTAGCACTTATACTTTGCTCAATATTGGCTTTTAAAGGCAAAATCACTCAAGCGGAAAAAGTAGGTCAAGGTCATTTTATGAAAGTTTGATCAAAGATACATCCAATATGCAAGTTTGGTACATGTAGCACTTATACTCTGCTCAATATTGGCTTTTAAAAGCGAAATCACTCAAGTGGAAAAAGTAGGTCAGATGCTGCATCCGATGCATGGGTCCATCTCGGCATCCAAAGATGAATCACTTGTGCAAGTTTGGTTACTGTAGCATTAGTACTTTGTCAGATACTGAGCTACCCCAAACTTCTTATCCAAAACAGTCGAGCGGAAAAAGTAGGTCAGATGCTGCATCCGATGCATGGGTTCACCTCAGCATCTAAAAATGAATCACTTGTGCCAGTTTGGTTACTGTAGCATCAGTACTTTGTCAGATACTGAGCTACCCCAAACTTCTTAACCAAGTCACTCAAGCGGAAAATATAGGTCAGATGCTGCATACGATGCATGGGTTCACCTCAGCATCCAAAGATGAATCACTTGTGCCAGTTTGGTTACTGTAGCGTTAGTACTTTGTCAGATACTGAGCTACCCCAAACTTCTTAACCGGACGCGGACGCGGACGCGTGGGGTTATAGCATAAGCTCACTCAACTTCGTCGAGGTGAGCTAAAAATGATGGTATGTGAAGAGAGGTCTTGTCACATGGAATGCACATGTGAAATATCAAAGCCTATCACTCAGCAATCAAAAGAAATAGCCAATCTAAGATTTTTTGAAAAGTAGGTCAAATATCTAGGTCTTGGTCATGAGGTCAAAAGTTATGATATGTGTAGAAAGGCCTTGTCACAAGAAGGAATACACATATGAAATATCAAAGCTCTATCACTTACCAATCAAAAGATATAGCAAATCTTAATTTTTTTGAAAAGTAGGTCAAATATCTAGGTCAAGGTCATGAGGTCAAAATTATGGTATGTGTAGAAAGGTATTGTCAAAAGGAATACACAAGAGAAATATCAAAGCCCTATCACTTGCCAATCAATAGATATAGCCAATCTTGGTTTTTTTTTAAAAAGTAGGTCAAATATCTAGGTCAAGGTCATAAGGTTAAAAAATATAGTATGTGAAAAAGGGCTTGTCACAAGAAATACACATGTGAAATATCAAAGCCCTATCACTTACCAATCAAAAGATATAGCCAATCATAGATTTTTTGAAAAGTAGGTCAAATATCTAGGTCAAGGTCACGAGGTCAAAAAATATGGTTTGCGTAGAAAGGTCTTGTCACAAAGATTACACATGTGAAATATCAAAGCCCTATCACTTGCCAATCAAGAGATATAGCCAATATTAGATTTTTAGAAAAGTAGGTCAAATATCTAGATCAAGGTCACAAGGTCAAACATTATATGTGTAGAAAGGTCTAATCACAAGGAATACACATGTGAAATATCAAAGCCCTATCACTAATCAATCAAGAGATATAGCCAATATTAGATTTTTAGAAAAGTAGGTCAAATATCTAGTTCAAGGTCAAAAGGTCAAAAATTATGATATGTGTATAAAGGTCTTGTCACAAGGAATACACATGTGAAATATCAAAGCCCTATCACTTACCAATCAAAAGTTATGGGGTGTGACACCCAAGTGTGACAGACAGACGGAGGGACGGATGGACGGACAGACGAACAACAGACAAAGTGATCCCTAAGTGTCGCTGTGCTTCGCAGGCGACACAAAAAGTCAACATCTTAAAAATAAATTCAGCGTATATTTGATAGCGTATGTGGCCAAGTTAATTCGAAGTATGAAAATAAGTACACAAAGCCAAACTAGCTATAGCTTGTCTTATTTAAAAAATCATTAAAAATCTAAAAGTTGATATTTTGACAAAATTCTTTCACAGTTTCATTTCTAGCTATAAATATAAAAATAAAAAGAGAAAAAAAACTGAAAAAGGGAAAAAAATTGTTGGGGTCCCGCCGGGGTTTGAAGCTACTCCCCATGGGTCCATTTGGCATGGAAAACATACATTAAACCTATGTACAATCTTAAAAAATATTCCTTAAACATCCAAAAGTGGATATCTTGACAAAATTCTTTCACTTGTAGGGTACCATGCATGAGTACCTCATACCTACATATTGTCATGACAATCTGAAGAGTGGTTATAGAAAAGAAGCAGAAAATGTATGAAAATCAACCCCCCCCCCCCTTCCTTTTTACATAAGAAAAAAATTCATAAAAAAATCAAAAAAATAAATTTTAAGCATAAAATACATATCAAAGCATTAAGTAAGTTAAATATGATGAATATGTAGTAAATGAGTGTGTAAAATCATACACTTATTGAGTTATTTAAAGAAATAGTGCAAAAATGTGCATTTCTGACAAAGTCCGAAAAGACGTCAAAAACGCGTCAAAAATTTGACTTCGAAGTGGAACCAAAAATAACAACACTTCTTAAGACATCTCTCTAGATCATCCTGATGCTTTCGGTTTGTCGATACATGCTTCGGTTCTGAAGAAGAAGTTTGTCAAAGGAGGGTACCCCCCGTGACCTACTTTTGGCTGTGGTGGCGCCACCTGTTGACAGATCCGGACGAAAAACAACAACACTTGTAGGGGACCATGAGTACTTCATACCCACCAAGTTTCATCAAAATCCCTTCAGCCGTTCTGGAGAAGAAGTTTAAAATGTGAAAAGTTTACGACGACGGACGACGGACGACGGACGACGACGACGACAGACGACGGACGACGGACGCAACACTATGACAATAGCTCACTTGAGCCTATGGCTCAGGTGAGCTAAAAAAGAGAAAGAAATTCAACCCCCTCCCTTTAGTATTTCTTCTTTTGTTAAATAACTATTGAATTGTTGGGCTTGTTTGTCCTATAATATGTTTTATCATGACTACCGCCATATATCTTTATTATGATATTAAATTGATATATAGTCATATTTTTCTTAGCATAACAATGTTACTTACTTCATTCTGTCTGAATGTAACATCCATGCTGCTACAAAATTATTTTTCTGAAATAAAGTACTTTTCCTTTCGATTCTCGGAATCCAGTATCTATCGCCTGACTTAGTAAATATGATACTTTCTGAAAATTACATCGGAATGTGGGATTTCCATGCTATTTAAAGAACCAAAGTAATACATTACGTATTCAAACAATAGAGAGCTAGATTAATACTTCCTTTTTTGTTTGGGATTCAAGCAGAACACACGTAAGAATATTTTATTAAGAAAATTACAAAATTGAAAATATTTTGCCACTTATAATTTTATTATTTTCAATAATTGGTTATCTATTTCAAGTTTCGATAGGTTGTTGCAGTTTAATGAGCAAAAAAAGGAGATTTTAGCGATGATTGTTCAATTAATACTCGATTTCTGTAATTGATACATATTTACTATCGTGAATAAATTATTGGTGACGTATTTTCATCTGGCAGTATATTGTTGATGCTGTATTCTATGAAGTATTCTTATTTTCATTTATTTTTATCAGGGAAAAATATCTATTAAGTAAATATGATAATAAAACTTATATTAATTCATATATTCTTATTCTAGTTTTGAAGAAGACGATGACGATCAATAGACGTGCCAACATCAGAAGAAAAAGTACGATTTATGCAATTAATTCTATTTTTTCCACTTACGTCCAAGAATTATATTAATTTCACATCCTAAATATCATCACATTATCAGTACATTACAATTAGATGCAAAAGATTGGTGGGTTTTTTTTTCTATTGTTCTGTTTTGTTTCTTTTTTGGGGGAGGGGGTGTTTGTTTCTGCCTTATAATAAAACGTTATTTCTATACTTTGTGTATTAATTGTTTATCTTGTATATGAAAAGAAAAAGAAAAATCATTTCATCAAGCTTAGATGTAACTTCAATGCAGTGAGACCACATAGATCCTATTGCACATACTTTAAACTGCTCAGATCAGATGAATCGTAAACAAGAGCCCCAGGGGGCACAACGCTCACCTGATACCCATGCACGCTCTAACTGACATACTGACATTGAATACTGATAGTGCCAGAACCAAAAAAGATTTTTGCCGGATGCAGAGAAGTGTTTTTTTTCAGACAACCTTTAAAGGTACAAAAAAGAAACAAATAGTCACATTTCAAAACAATAACTTTTTTACTGATTTGAAAAAAAAACGGATAAAGTGGTCCAACGTCATATGCCCAGCTAGTATAGTTCAATTATGCAACATCAAAAATAAAATCATATTGTAAAATTCCACATAAATGTGCAGCAGAAAAAGAATAAAACAATGGAATGATTTCACAAATTAAGTTTATTTAAAATTGAACACAAAACCTTTCATTATTGATAGCTAGCATGCCAGAAATTATAAAGCCTGTGTTTGTGAAACGAGAATGCCCCCGGCGGCATCTTTGTTAGTATAAACACCATTTTCTGTTAAGTATGTGAGAGGTCAGGGTCAGCGTAATATTGGTATCAATGGAAAGATCTTGTCACAAGGAATACACATGTACAATATGAAAGCCCTATCACTATAACCATTCAATAGTTATGCCCAATGTTAAAGTTTTTGAGAAGTACGTGAAAGGTCAAGGTTATGGTCATGAGGTCAAAAATTTTGGTAAATACACATGTGAAATATGAAACCTCTATCACCAGCTTCCATTCAAAAGTTATGCCCAATGTTAAAGTTTTTTGGAAAACAGACAGACAAACAGACAAACGGACAGGCCAAAAACTTTATGCTCCCGAATCTTTTATTCCAGGGGCATAAAAAACTAAGATTTTTCGGGTTTGCCTTTATTCACTGAAATCTATGAATTATGCTTTTGAATAGTATTGATTTCATCTCAAATACATGAAACGTACAGTTAAAATCGTTTTGATCCAATATTCATCAATTCAAGTGAGTTGTGCAGAAATTGTGCCAGTTTGTTTGTTTTCCAAAAAAGCAGTGTATGTTGTATCAAACCTCATGACCCAGTGAAGCCACTTGAACAAATAATTTTAAGTAAATATGCTGAAATGCGACGCTTCTTGCCTATGCATATTTCAACAGGCGAGAAGGAGCGTCGCATTTCAGCATACGCTGTTCAACAACTCAAGTGGTTTCTCTAAGGTTTCGCAGTTTGAAACAAATTAAAAGGCCCATGAAATTGTTAAGCTTGTCCAACTAGCAGACCTACGACATCGTTATTTACTGTTAACTAATTGTTTTACCTCATCATAGGTCTGTTACACGGGCAAGTTGTTAGCAGAGAGAGTTCATGAAATGTATCGGTTGCATTGGATTTGCCGACAAGAAGTTATTTGGTCTGATAAAAACTCATTATGTATCTATTATTTGAACAGATAAAAATTCCCAAATGTCTTAACACAGGATCCTGTCGTTTTATGAGAGAAAATGTTTTATTATTCACAACCTCAGGCCTCTGTGTTCCTCTTAGAAATATTATACATACAAGATGACGAACACAGTGGCTTAAGGTTGTGAATAATAATTTATTTTCTCTATTAAAACAACAGCTTCTGTTGTCCAACATTTCATTGGAAGATTTCAGGAACTCTGAACGGAATTATTTATTTTCAAGAATTTCAGATATTAAATGTCCTATGCATTCTCAAAATCAAGAGGAAGAGATTACTCATTAGACGTTTCTTCAAGAAATCAGTCCGTAAATTACTTCATCTAAGAGAGTCTAAGACAGAGGAAATTCGAGCAAACTTTATACATGATAACAAGTATATGCAAGTGTTCCAAGTACATGAATGATAACCATTATGAACGTTGTTCATAGCTCAAACCATACTCGCTGCTTTAACATACCTACATGTAATTCCGTCATCAGGAAGAACTCATTCTTCATACGTACAGTCACAGAGTGGAACGAACTGGATAACCATCAAGTGCTGTCAAGGACTGTGGAAGGCTTTAGATTCAGCCTGAAGCGCGATTAAGTAAGTTTATGCGCTCTCTCATTCCGTTGATCACAAGCCAGTATTGGTAATTCAACGTACCCATACAGATACAGATACAGATTATGAAAGTGTTCCAAGTATAAAAATCTATTCCGTTTGCACTGTATCTCCTGAAATATATCGCAGTACTGCTTTGCGGTTTGTATTGCAATGAAGCGCCTAGCGGAATACGATGCGCCTTGGGGACGAAGATGAATTAATGCATATCTAGGTCATTGTCCTGTCAAATAGTTCCGATTATTTTCTTATTATTTTCAACAATTGGTGGAAAATACACACAATGTTTATCTTCAATTGTCTTCCCGTGATTGTTTACTAGATAGATGAAATAAAATTTTGAATATAGTTTTAAAGTGTGTGAGACATCTACATGTGTGGAAGAATACGTGTGAAAATGGGTCCTCAGATCATAAAATTCGAATAATTCCGGTCCGGAACCAGGTGCATGGCTTTGAAAAAATATTAAAAAAGTTGTGTACTTTTAATCTTTACGGCATTTTTTTTTTTGTGATTCAAATAAAATTTCTTCATTCAAAAGTAGTATCAATGTGTATAACCCGGTGCGATTTGAGAATTTCTTTTCTTTTTTGGTAAGAAAATGTATGAAAATCACCCCCCCTTCCTTTTTTGTAAAATCATACACTTATTGAGTTATTTAAAGAAAAAGTGCAAAAATGTGCATTTCTGACTAAGTCCGAAAAGACGTCAAAAACGAGTCAAAAATTAGTTGTCGGATTTTAACGAAATGAACAAACTTGAATCATACATCCTTCTAGATCACATAGATACAATTAGTTTTTCAATCCATTCAGTGGAACTGGAGAAGAAGATTTTTGAAGAGGGGTACCCTCCGGGGCCTATTTGACCCCGCCCTGGATCCACCCCTGAAGGGATCGAGCCGAAATGAACAAACTTGGTAGAGGACCTTTAGTACTTCATGCATACCAAGTTTCATCAAAATCCCTTCAGCCGTTCTTGAGAAGAAGTTGAAAATGTTAAAAGTTTACGACGGACGGACGGACGGACGGACGGACGACGGACGACGGACGCCGGACGCCACACTATGACAATAGCTCACTTGAGCCTTTGGCTCAGGTGAGCTAAAAATATGAGACGAGATAACAAACAATATCCAACACTACGTGTTTACGGTGAAATAATATTATAATGGTAACAACACGTCACAACATTGTTAATGTAACAAATAAACAAAGACAGTTGAGAAATACGAAATGTCCAATCTTACTATACTAAACAAAATAAAGCCTACGCTCACGCAGCAAGATACGCCCGTTGGGATTTTTTTTCACAACACCAAAATATCTAAGTCCCATAACTCCATAAGGACAAATCGGATGAACCTGAAAATCGAAAGGCGACTTCCTCTTTAAAGTTTGATCACAATGTACAAATATCATGAAAATCCGTTGACGCATATTCAAGTTATTGCGTTCCATGCACCTATATTTGCCCTTAGCTTAACTTGTATGTGCATATAACCCCCCCCCCCCCCCATTACACATAATTTCTGGATTATGTGACAAAAAATTCAAGAACCCGTTACATATGTGAAAGAACATCCTTTCTACTTGAAGTATACAAAATTTTAAAACATTTCGACCAGAAATAGATTTTTAAAGAATTTTAACTATTTTAGTTTATTTTCATTGTATTTTAAAATATCTAAGTCCCATAACTCTGTAACGACATATCGAATGAACCTGAAAATTGAAAGGCGGCTTTCTCTCTACAGTCCAATTATAATATATGAATTTCATGAAAATCCGTTGACGCATATTCAAGTTATTGCGTTCCATGCGCCTATATTTTGCCCTTAGCTTAACATGTATGTGCATATAACCCCCCCTTCCTATTACACACAATATCTCGATTATGCGACAAAAAATTCAAGAACCCGTTACATATGTGAAAGAACATCCTTTCTACTTGAAGTATACAAAATTTTAAAACATTTCGACCAGAAATAGATTTCTAAATAATTTTTAAATATTTTAGTATATTTTCACTGTATTTTAAAAATCTAAGTCCCATAACTCTGCAACGACATATCGAATGAACCTGAAAATCGAAAGGCGGCTTCCTCTCCACAGTCCAATCATAATGTATGAATATTATGAAAATCCGTTGACGCATATTCAAGTAATTGCGTTCCATGCGCCTATATTTTGCCCTTAGCTTATCATGTATGTGCATATAACCCCCCCCCCCTTCCTATTACACACAATATCTCGATTATGCGACAAAAAAATTAAAAACCCGTTACACATGTCAAAGAACATCCTTTCTACTTGAAGTATACACAATTTCAAAACATTTCAATCAGAAATAGATTTTCAAATAATTTTTAAATATCTAAGTATATTTTCACTGTATTTTAAAAATCTAAGTCCCCTAACTCTCTAACGACAAATCGGATGAACCTGAAAATCGAAAGGCGGCTTCCTCTCCACAGTCCAATTATAATGTATGAATTTCATGAAAATCCGTTGACGCATATTCAAGTTATTGCGTTCCATAGGCTGACGGACAGACGGACAGACGGACAGACAGACAGACGGACAGACGGACGGACGGACGGACGGACGGACTTCGCCATACCATAATACGACCCGTCAAATGACGGGCGTATAAAAAGTAATGTACCTAATAATGAAAGGTCATCACTTATGCAAATGAAACGTGATAACCCTCGAAATAGTAAAATTTACTTAATATAAACTCCAAAATTATCTCTTATCAATCAGACATTGAACGCAATGAAGAGTGGCGAAACAAGACGTTTTCACCTTGTAAGGAACATTTCTCTGCTTCTTTGCTCTGGTTGACTGATTTCGAAAGAAAAGAGTGTATAGATAAGCACAGGAGAATTCCCCATTGAAAAACGGAGTAGAATTTTGATATCGATTATCCATAAATCAGTCTCATAGCATGTAATTCAACAAAAGTGATGTCAAAAACTAAAACCACATTAAATTTGTATCTAAGGGTGTGCATATACCGATTTGTTTATTAAAATTCTGTTGAATTCAGAAACGCCCTAACCAGAGACGATCAAACAGATGGTTTTAACCTTGATAATGACATCACATTCACGTCAATTTATCAAGATCATGGTCAGAATCGGACCATTAATGGATATATTTCAACATTTGAATTCAATTTTTTTTCTTTTTGATAATACCGAGAATGAAATTCGTTTTCACAAGTCATGTAAAAGCAATACAAACAAAGCCTAGGCATCCCCTCGCACTGCAGGAAAATTAATGTGCCATCTAGGCTGTACACAAGGAAAATAAAGAAGGTTCATCCTCTAGACATAAAGTCTAAGTAATAAGTGTATTAACAGTCAGGGGCATCACTGATTTCAGTACTCTTTCAGACATTACTAACATCAGTAATTTTGATTTTGACTTTACTTGCTGCTTTACCTCCAAATGACTGAAATCCATACTTTTTGCGCGCATTCTTATTTCTCGAAATTCATTCCTGCGCATTTTCATTTTATGAGTTCATTGGGTGCAAAATAGAAAGTACTACAAATCCTTGGAATTAGATATCCAAAATAGTGTAGTAAAGGTAATCAAATGGACAAACTTTATAATATGACGAGATTCAATCATTTTTATGTGACTGATTTCTATCATTTTGCAAAATGAATATATTTGATCGTGTTTAATTACAAAGGACATCGAAAAATAAATTATTAGTATCAGTCATTTCTAAAGTGGACTGAAATCAGTGATGCCCCTGGCTGATTAAGATTGGTTTAGATGCATTCAAGACTGGATCCTCTGGGCTGTACAAGGATTTTGACCTTTTTAAATCACCTTGGCCTTTGATATATGACCTTAAATATGAAATGGATTATCCTCTTGTCATAAGCTATCAGTGTATGAGGTTAGCTTAAGGTCCAATCAAAACTGCACCCTTTAGGCTGTATACAAGGATTTTGTGACGCACACAAGTACGGACCCTCTTACATACGAACGACGGTGTACTATATCCAAGTGCAACTATGTTGTGAGGGGATATGAAGAAGGACATAACTTTTTTTTGTTTATTATATATGTTGCAAAACAGAATAGCATGTTTTTGTTAATGAATCAGAATTAGTGGTTACCATCAAAAGACTGACCTTAGGCATGGTGCAATTTTTACAGATATCACAAATTCGAATTTGTGAAATCAAAAATTCGAATTTGTGATATCAAAAACTCGATTATTTGATATCACAAAATAGAATTTGTGATATCAAAACATCGATTTTTTGATATCACAAAATATGACGGAATTCCTTATATCAAAAATTCGAATTTGCGAATAAATAGGGAATAAATAGTAGAATGCCACCTCATACGAACAACCCTCCCACTTTTACGATTACCTAGATATCTCGAAGAACGAACAATTTTGGTGTAAAACAATCTCCTCACTGTCAGATGACCGCACATAAACAAGACCGCAAAACGCAGGGACCCAAGCAACACAGATGAAAATGTAAATGGATAAGGAGGGCGTACGTAATGCAATTCGTGCTCTGCCGGCTGTAGCGACCTCATGTATATCATCATCCGAGGAGTCCGACTGACATTCAGAGAGGACAACAATCTTGCCTTCTCCGATACCTCTAGTTAGAATGAAAAGTTGGAATGTGGGAGGGTTGTGCGCATGCTCCATTTTCTCAGACAAAAAATAACAATATTACGTTATGCCATCAAACTTTCAATTCATTATCAGTCGCTACATGATAGAGTACTTGGCTTTCTTTCACAGTAACGAACCATACTTTATTTTTCAATCGATTAATACTAGATTCTGTTCATGGTGACAATTTTGTCTTCTTTAAGTAATCACTAACATATATTTCAGCTTGGAGCAGTAAACAATATATGAGAAGTATACCCATGGAAGATGTTATCATTCATGAAAGGCAAAGGCAATCGCAGGTATCGGACTTATTCAATAGCAATTTAGAATTTCTTTACATTGAAAAAAGCTATGTTAAAGTTTAAAATTTGAGTACTTACCCATCTTCATAATTCGTTGCTCCAATACTTCCTATATATCCTTCTCTCCTACTTGATATATTTACCGCCTCGTATTTGAAATTCACGTACTGCTATCTAGCTAATCAAAAGGTTTTGTTTTTTTTCTATCCGTAGTCCTCGGAATAACCAATCACAGAGATCATAACAAATACTCTTAACTCGATCTCCATTGAATAGATACACTGAAAGTCAATATCGAAGCTTTAATGGAAAATCAAGTAGATACCATTCTCACTATATGTGATAAAATTAATTGTGCATAAGCAGATACACGAGCGGGAGTTGGTAAATCTCTTATTCGAAATTATAAACAATTCGTCAATAAGATGCTATTTAATTGGATTAGCCTCCCTGACTGCGTGCGTCCAATGACATAGCGTGGTTCCTATTCTTGCATAAATATATCAAGGGGGAGTAGGACGATTAGGATATACCGAATCCACGATTTATGAAGATGATATTTACCATGTCATAACAAATATCCAAAATTTTCTTCTCGTTGAAATCTATCAGAAAATCAAGGCTTTAATATACTGACCACCGCGGAACACTAACATGTAGTCTTTTGTATTTGATGTTTACATGTCGTATGTCTCTTTTTCGTCTCATACTATTCTCGTCTTTTGTGTTTTCGCATCGGGTGTTTTGGTGTTTTGCTAATGGTGCTGCAACAGAGTCTTGTTGGAGATCCCCTCCCTTCTTATAATTTCAGAAATTGGAATATCACATTAGATCAGAACATACATTTCGTATTCTGAAAAACGTGACTGATGTATTAACGTATTTGAGCGCTCCAATCTTCATAAAAGTGCCTAGTAAACAAACAGCTGGATACAAAAAAATAATAATAAATCTTGCAGATCTATAAACGCGACGTAACAACATTGAACCATGGAACATCCAAAGACATTGTATTATGCGCATACACTATGCGTTCTGACCAATAAACTGTGCAATGCTTTAATGGAAAAAAAGTACTTGCTCTTGTCTTTTCATTTAATCTAATTTCATTCCAGCAAAGTGACATCATGGCGGGAGATCTGATGCATTTGTTACTTCGCTTCATGACAGTACAGAATCCCGAATGGCTAAGCGTAAGTTTCTGGTTGGGCACGTGGAAATTGTCAGAAAATCGCTTCGCGGAATTTGCCCATGACCAACCAGAATTATTCTACAATTAACACCCAAAGTTAGTCATTTCTTAATTGTTCTATGGTAGGACTGGTTTCATGCTACAAATTTATACGATCAGGAAACGCTTACTCTCCTTGGGAACCTGGTCTCACTCCGGAATAATGTTTATTTCGTTGCTCGCAACTGTTCTTTTGGAAATTCTAATGACTTCGCCTTACCTTCTCGATTTTTATACTGGATAATTTATTCATATGATAGAACTCTGAAAATTATCTACAATTTTTGTGTCGCCTGCGAAGCATAGCGACACTTAAGGATCACTCTGTCCGTTGTCCGTCTGTCCGTCCGTTCGTCTGTCAGTCCGTTTGTCTGTCACACTTTGGGTGTCACAGCCCATAACTTTGATTGGTACGTGATAGGGCTTTGATAATTCACATGAGTATTTCTTGTGACAAGACCTTCCTACACATACCATACTTTTTGACCTATTGACCTTGACCTACATATTTGACCTTCTTTTCAAAAAAATTAAGAATTGATATATCTTTTGATTGGTAAGTGTCAGGACTCGTGCAATCCTTGTGGCAAGACCTTTCTACACATACCATATTTTTACCTTGTGACCTTGACCTAGATATTTGACCTACTTTTGAAAAAAGATAAGATTCGCTATATCTTTTGGTTGGTAAGTTATAGGGCTTACATATTTCACATGTGTATTCTTTGTAACAACTCCTTTCTACATATACAAAAAATTTTTACCTATTGACTTTGACCTATATATTTGACCTACTTTTTAAAAAAAATTAAGAGTTTTGATTGGTAAGTGATAGGGCTTTGGTATTTCATATGTGTATTTCTTGTGATAAGACCTTTCTACACAGATCATGATATTTGACCTTGACCTTGTGACCTTGACCTAGATATTTGACCTACCTTTCAAGGAAAGTAAAATTGGCTATATCTTTTGATTGGTAAGTGAAAGGGCTTTGATTTTTCACATGTATTTTCCTTGTAACAATACCTTTCTACACATACCATAATTTTTTACCTTTTGACCTTGATCTAGCTATTTGAGCATCTTTTCTAAGAAATTAAGGTTGTATATATCTTAATTGGTAGGGGATAGGTCTTTAATGTTTCTTATGTTAAGACCTTTTTGTTACCCATTTATACGTAGTGACCTTGACCTAGATGATTGACACTCTTTCCTGAAAATTTGAGAATGACCATATCTTTTAATTTGTAATTAAGAGGTCTGATAATACAAATGAATTTCATTTGACAAGATTTTTCTACTGATACCAATAATTTTGATCCACTTTCTAAAATAATAATCAAGCCTATTCGCAGGCGACACAAGCATTCCTTGGATTGCTATTTTTGTGAATTATCGATTTTATACTGTGTACGCAGTAATAGGATATGGTCATTGTTCCAATTTGTCATTCTAAATATTGTGGACCAGACATCTTTCATTTCCAAATTTCACAGATCTAGAACGCAAAAGAAAAAGGTATAAATATGTTTGTTTAATTGCTCTGTATTAGGCAAAACTTGACGAGGCGAAAACACATATAGCAACTGGTCGGGAGGCCAGTGCTCTGGAAACTTTGGAAGAAGTTAAAACCAATGCAGAAAAGTTAAAGGCTATTAGAATTGAATCCCAAAGACTTATAGAGAAACAACAAGCTAGATTACAAACAAAAAGGACACGTAAACATTCGTTAGCATGTTGTTTTGAGGACATTGGTGTTGAAAACGAAAAATTTCCTCTCGGAGCACAATGTCAAGGTACGTCGTCAATAGACAAAGATGACGGAAGTGATATGGACAGCCAACAGATGGATGTCTTACAAAACCATGAAGGAAGTGATGTGGACAGCCGACAGATGAATGTCTTACAAAACCATGACGGAAGTGATGAGGACCGCCAACAGATGAATGTCTTACAAAAACATGCATTAGACACACAGAACAAACGCCTGACCCAGTCAAGAAGGTCTTACAAAATCGGGGAACCGGCGAATAGCAGCACCTTTAGAGCACATGGCATCAGAGAAACATCCACCACTGAAGTTTTATATCAGAGAGACAGGGCCTCGACAAATAACACAAACCATGGAATGGAGACCCTATCGGCTGATTCAGAACAAGCTATTACAGACTTCTGTAGGACTGAGAACGGCCTACCAGTAGCGACAGATGAAAGCAGTCGGCAATTTCAACGCCTAAGAGATATAGTTGAAAAGAGGAAGAAACAATTTCAAAATTTTGAAAGGGATAAGATTCTACTGGAGCAAAAAGCTGAACACGAGAGAAAGATTTCTGAAAGGGAGATCAATTTGTCCTGGCAGAGGAATTTCATGGAACTTTTGGGAATATTTCTGCATATTGATATCCATGGGAATGAACAGGTAACATCTGTCTTATCGAGCTATTCTTATGGATTATATGATTATGCATATTTTATAAGTAATTTAGCAAAATTCTTTATTCGGAACTAGATTTCAATATATGTATTACATATAACATTTTAGTTTATGTTAATCTTCTTTTCAGCTTCAAGCTGTTTTGGCGAGTATCAAACAATTCGGAGTGGTAATGGAATATTAGACGGAGAGAATTCAGTAAAACGTATGTCATTGCAATTTTAAAGAAATGTTCTTAATACAAAGGAGGGATCTCTAACAACACAAGCTTGTAGCACCCACAGCAAAACCCAAAAACACTCAATGCAAAAACACAAAGCAGACAAGCACAGAAAGAAACGCATAAGGGACAAGGAACGTCAACGCACAACACAGAAACATCAAACAAAAAGGACTACACATAAACCAACGAGACCAATGGGCAACCGATGTTTCATCTGAAGTGCATAAGATGTATAATGAGGGATAATTGGTTCTCCAATTTACTTATGACATAGTTATCATACAAAACGTTATTGAAAATTATCAACCGGTGCATTTCCGAAAAAATAAAGCCTGTGTTTGTGAAACACGAATGCCCCCGGTGGCATCTTTGTTAGTATGAACACTATTTTCTGTTAAGTACATGTATGTGAGGTCACTGGGTTAAAAGGTCAAAGGTCAATGTCACGAGGTCAAAAATTTTGGTATCAATGAAAAGGTCTTGTCATAAGTAAGGGTGAAACGTTTACACGTGTACACGGAGCCGTTTCGTTTTTTGACTGTAAACGTTTACATAATTTCTAAACGTGTACACGGACTACTGTACATACAATAAAAAGATATTCTTTAATATTGTAAAAATTACTCTAAAAACTCAATACTTGCATTGATTTCCTGAAATCGCGAAGTCAGTCAATTGATTCTTCACTTAACGTATGTACGAAATGTACATGTATGTGCTGTCGGAGTTATGTATGCATCCTTGATTCAAACACACCGGACAAACTTTAAACAAATGCTTAAAACGGGAAGAAAATCTGTCTGAGAATCAATCTAATCCTGTTATAGAAAGAGCCGATATCTCCTATAAAATTTACACTGCCGCAACCATCTCTTTCTCCTTCATTGTCGTCTATTTCTTCGTCTATTTCTCCGCCAATGCACAGGATCTTCTTTAAGTCATTCTCTTGATGGTCCGGTGTTCAACCTTCCACGAGTTACTGTTTTTGTAACTTACTTGCACTTTTGAATTGTGGGAATTGTTCAAACACATTTGACAATAACAGTTTGATTTTTGAATCTTTGAAAGTTTTATTGCTGTACGAAACATCAGCATGTCAATTTGATCTAGTCAAGCAAAACTAAGTCGTATTTATGTCAATTTATGACCATGTCTGCAAATGAATACAAGTGGATACCACTTTTCACATTAGAAATACAAAGAAGCGTTTAAACGTTTACGTTTCGTTTACAACCTTCCGTGTACACGTTTAGAAAATTTGGTAAACGTTTCACCCTTAGTCATAAGGAATACACATGTGAAATATGAAAGCCCTATCACTTACCATTTAAAAATTATGCCCAATGTTAAAGTTTTTGAAAAGTAGGTCAAAGGTCAAGGTCAAGGTCACGAGATCAAAAATTTTGGTATCAATGGAAAGGTCTTGTCAAAAGGAATACACATGTGAAATATGAAAGCCCTATCACTTCCCATTCAAAAGTTATGTCCAATGTTAAAGTTTTTCGGACAAACAGACAGACAAACAGACGGACAGGCCAAAAACTATATACCCCCGAATCTTTGATTCCTGGGGCATAAAAAATGAGTTCCTGTTAGAGTTATAGACACTTAGAATCTAAGTCTATGGAAAAATTAATAATTCAGCAATATAATCGTAGAAAATGAAGGAGGTTCAAATATGGATGGAAGAAAATTTCTTTAGAAAATAAATATTAGTCAAATTTCACTGAAAATTTTCAAGTTCCCCATTTAGATCTTCCGAACTTGATTTTAAAAGTACTCTCTGTCAAGGGGAGATAATTTCTAGAAATGATCCCATTCAAAAGCATCCGTTTTTCCAAATCCTACCTTCATAGTATTTTTCTGTGCAACATCAAAAGCTATAGAGAAATATGAAATTGCACATAATTGCAATGTTTTGGACATAATTTCTTTCATTATACATTTAATGCCTTAAATTGTAATATCTTAAGAAAATTTTTAATTATTCAGTTTTCTCTTTGACATTCGTCAGATAGACATTGTACTCGACGTCATCGTGTAAAATGACTGATATGGATCGATTCCATTGATCTTCATAGCATTGTTCCGGCTTAACTGTTTTTTCAATGTTTTATATTTCACTTATCTTTTCTTTTATTTTACACTTCGAAGAAGTACCTACAGTATATCAGAAATAACAGGGACACCTCAAACAAAACTCAATTGCACCTCCAACATCCAAAGCCATAAACACACAATGCAAAAAAAAAACATAGAGCAGACACGCAAAGTAAGGGACATAAAAGGGTGAAGAAATTCCAATCACGGAAACATGAAATACAAAAGACTACACGTAAACCAAAGTTTGAAAACATTTGTTCCAAGATAACCACACTGTCTGCTACAGACGTGGCAGATTGCCGTCCTAGTCGACAACGATTGCCCATTAGTCTAGTTAGTTTATGTGTAATTATTTGTGTTTGCTGTTTCTATGTGATCATTATACAATTTGCGTCTCATTCTGTGCGTGTCTGCTTTGTGTTTTTGCAGTGGGTGTTTTAGGGTTTTGCTGTTGGTGCTGCATCCGAGTGTTGTTGGAGATCCCCTTCTTTCCTTCGTGCGACATATCTTAAAAGTTGTTGTTTTTGTCTGAAAATATTATGTTACCAATTGCAAAACGCCTTGAAATTCAATAGCATCATCTAAGAACAGATAAAATTAAAACTGTCTGTGCTCGTCAGTTATCGAATTGTTAGTTTTGGTGCAATTATGTATGAAAAGTTTTTGCTTTTGCAGATTCCAGTTTCTGAGAAATGCAAAGAGTCATCTGACAGGAATGGCAACGTTTATTTCTCTATGTTAGCCGTTAAAACGGCAAACGACACTTAACTATTTGGTTGGTTGGGATGTGATGACCGCATTGAATCTGGGACCTAAATCTAGGATAGGGCTGGCACGAATCGACAAGCTTTCCATGTCAGACCCTTATAAAGCAAATATTATTTTACCTTGTTAAGTTTTAATATCAATAATACGGACGGAATTCTAATTGCTTCCGCTTCGTCTCTTCGAATTCAAGCGCCATGCCGTAAGTTTACATTCATTCAAGTCGGAACACCTCGACCTTGACTGCCTTAATAAAAATCAAGCACGCGTCACCTCGTATACCATATGTGGAGGTTGTTATGGTAACAACCCCGAGGTACCCGTGTCTGACCTGAAGCATAACTTACAACATAGAATTATCAAATTCAAGGCACTGCGGTCAATACACCCAAATCAACCAAATTTCCAGATGTCGTTGGCCGTTGCTTCGACTATCTTTTTACCTATTAGATAAATGCCCATTCTGAATAGGATTTATGTCAAATGTATGCCTTTTGATTGGTATATATAATCAAATCGTAAATATATGAAAACAAAGTTAGATTTATAATTTATTTTACATTTTCCCTTTAATAGTTGCCATACTTTACTACATAATGTGACCATAACCATCATGTATCAAGTGTGTTAACGTGTAACTTCCTTCGAAAGGTTTTACTTACGTAAGAATATATTGACATAAAAAGCTATCATGTACGTAATTAAAACAAGACTTTGTTATTGAATCCTCGATTCATACTCTATAAATGTATATGTGTTCATTGCTCTTTTTTGTGTAAATAGCGATGTCTCATATTGGTTATTCATTTTTGCACCTTTGCAAAATCTCAAGTCGTTTGGTTTGCATATGTTGCTGGCTTTGCATGCTGGATATTTGGATTCTAAATTGAATTTTATATTGGAATTTACTGAGTCAAAGTAGGAGAGATTATTATCCTCGCGTACAATAAGAGAATAGTATACAAATTGTTCGATTAAGTGTACATTAATTCCTTTCGCAATTCCCAAAACAACCTTTCCTGACATTTGATGTGAAATTCAAATAGAAAATTTAATTTAGAATTCAAGACGCTATCGTTTGGCAGACAAAACCAACAAGAAAAACAAATCAAACAAATAAAAAATTCTGCAAAATTGATAAAGTGAATAACCAAAATATGAGAGAACAGGTGTCCGGGGAAAATAACCCCTCGCCTTTCCTCATGGTGTTCTCTGGCGACCGCTGATATGAAAATACATGGTGGTAACCAGACATACCATATTAAATAGGAGTTTCGCATAAGAAAATAAATAGATGATATAAAGTGACCATGAAGGGTAAAAAATTAAAAACAAAAAGTTTATAAAGAAACAAAATTAACAAAATTACATCTACAAAAGGAAGTGCAAATTTGGTAAAGAAGTTCTAAATACAATAAGTTCACTAAGGAATTTCAGAGGACATCATGTTTTATTGGAAGATATAAGAATATTCAAACTTACGGAATTGTACTATATCCTTTGGTGTTGAATCTTCTTTAAAAGTGGTAGGTTCTAAGTTATTAGACATAACTTTGAAAAGGAAAGAATTTTACCTTAAATATCTAAACTATTTAAATTCACAGTATTACGTGAAGGAACAAAAATGACCCAAAGTTAGTCTTTATAACTTCCCAAAAGTGGAGCATAATGATATTGCGATTTTAAATGGAAACGTGCAACTGTTCAGTGACTGCAACAGTTAGCCACTGACCTTGTTTAGAGAACTCTGAACGGTTGAATGTGCCGTGAGAGTTTGGTTTTGCCTTCCTTACCTTCCTTTCGTGGTCACTTTAAAGAAATGTTTCACATGAGAGAAAATGGACTATTTCATTTAGAAAACTGTTCCATTCTTTGCAAAGGTAATGAAACATGTTTTCTGTCTTGAAGAAGTCATTTATTTTCTACGAATTGTATCCGTTGTTTTATGTGTATTTGTATCATACAAATTATAACAATTCCATTAACATTAAGAATATGTAACTGATTGTGTGTGGACTACGATACTGGAATTTTGAAACCATACCCTTCAAGTAATTCTATGTCACATTTTGATTTTTGATGTTTCGTATGTTATAGAATAAGTAGCAGATGAAGTCTCAGCTTATAGAATAAAGAGTTCTATTCCATATGATTTCTTTAATACTTTTTATATTGTAACATTTGCTTTGCCTTATAACGAGGACTAATTGTCTTGTACGTGCTTTACGTCACATGTGCCAATATTATTCTGATTGTGAACATTTGTAAATAGATCCATACGTTTATCAATTTGTATATGATACATGTACTTCATTTTTATATTTTATTTGATTTTGTTAAATGTTTGAACAATTCATTGAAAGACACAGTGTAATGAGTTTTTATGCCCCCGGAATAAAAGATTCGGGGGCATATAGTTTTTGGCCTGTCCGTCTGTTTGTCTGTTTATCTGTTTGTCTGTTTGTCTGTCTGTTTGTCCGAAAAACTTTAACATTGGACATAACTTTTGAATGGGAAGTGATAGGGCTTTCATATTTCACATGTGTATTCCTTGTGACAAGACCATTCCATTGACACCAAAATTTTTGACTTCGTGACCTTGACCTTGACCTTTGACATACTTTTCAAAAACTTTAACATTGGGCATAACTTTTGAATGGGAAATGATAGGGTATTCATATTTCACATGTGTATTCCTTATGACAAGACCTTTCCATTGATACCAAAATTTTTGACCTCGTGACCTTGACCGTGACCTTTGACCTACTTTTCAAAAACATTAACATTGGGCATAACTTTTGAATGGGAAATGAAAGGGCTTTCATATTTCACATGTGTATTCCTTATGACAAGACCTTTCCATTGATACCAAAATTTTTGACCTCGTGACCTTGCCCGTGACCTTTGACCTACTTTTCAACAACATTAACATTGGGCATAACTGTTGAATGGGTAGTGATAGGGCTTTCATATTTCACATGTGTATTCCTTGTGACAAGACCTTTCCATTGATACCAAAATTTTTGACCTCGTGACCTTGACCTTGACCTTTGACCTACTTTTCTAAAACTTTATCATTGGGCATAACTTTTGAATGGGAAGTGATAGGGCTTTCATATTTCACATGTGTATTCCTTGTGACAAGACCTTTCCATTGATACCAAAATTTTTGACCTCGTGACCTTGACCTTGACCTTTGACCTACTTTTCAAAAACTTTAACATTGGGCATAACTTTTGAATGGGAAATGATAGGGCTTTCATATTTCACATGTGTATTCCTTGTGACAAGACCTTTCCATTGATACCAAAATTTTTGACTTCGTGACCTTGACCTTGACCTTTGACCTACTTTTCAAAATCTTTAACATTGGACATAACTTTTGAATGGGAAGTGATAGGGCTTTCATATTTCACATGTGTATTCCTTGTGACAAGACCTTTCCATTGATACCAAAATTTTTGACCTCGTGACCTTGACCTTGACCTTTGACCTACTTTTCAAAAACTTTAACATTGGGCATAACTTTTGAATGGGAAGTGATAGGGCTTTCATATTTCACATGTGTATTCCTTGTGACAAGACCTTTCCATTGATTCCAAAATTTTTGACCTCGTGACCTTGGCCTTGACCTTTGACCTACTTTTCAAAAACTTTAACATTGGACATAACTTTTGAATGGGAAGTGATAGGGCTTTTATATTTCACATGTGTATTCCTTGTGACAAGACCTTTACATTGATACCAAAATTTTTTGACCTCTTGACCTTGACCTTTGACCTACTTTTCAAAAACTTTAACATTGGGCTTAACTTTTGAATGGTAAGTGATAGGGCTCTCATATTTCACATGTGTATTCCTTTTTACAAGACCTTTCCATTGATACCAAAATTGTTGACCTTGACCTTTCACATACTTAAGAGAAAATGAAGTTTATACTAACAAAGATGCCACCGGGGGCATTCGTATTTTACAAACACAGGTTTTATTCTGTATAGTTATCATTTTAAACTTTTGTATAAACATACATTATAATTATCGTTTGATTTTTTTCTGTTTGATTTCTTACCCATTCAGTAAATAGGAAACAATGTCTACAGAGATTTTTCTTTCAAAAATTGTGAATTACATGTAGAACAATTATCTGAATAAATGAAAAACAATGTAAAATGACTTCGTTCATTATTTATGGTATTCAATGGTGACGAAGGAAATTATGCCAAAAATATTGATATTAATTTATTCATCACTGAATATTTTTCTGTGTCATGATGTTTTAACAACTTTTGTACTAGCCCAGTAGATATCGAAATAAGAACTATTTTGAATAGGGTTATTCTAGGAGTTATCTCTCCTTGTTGAAAAATATAGAATAGAAAAACGATGAATTAGTACATCATAAAATGTCAGATGAAAATACAAACAGACATCGTGACGCAGGGGCCCAAGAAACACACAGATGGATATGTAAATGGATATAAGAAAAGAGAAGGCATATGAAATACAGTCTGTGTTCTGGCGGCTGTGGCGAGCTCATGCATGTGAACATCCGAAGAGTCCGTCTGAGATTCATAGAGGAGAGGTGGTCGGGGCCCCGTCTTCCCTAAAGAGATTTGGACAACACCTGTAATGGAGTCCTGTTTTCTCTTAATGCCGGTCGGACTCCTCGAATGATACCATGCTTAAGGTATTTAATGGGTAATGAAAGAAATTATGCCAAAAACATTGACATTAGGTGTATTCATCATTTAATATTTTTCTGTGTCATATGATATTTTAAAAACATTAATACTATCCAAGTGGATATTGAAAAAGAAATATTTTGAATTGGGTCATGTTTGGGAGCTATATGTTTTTGATAGATGAAATATAAAAAAATAATTGCAGAAAAAATAATTGGTGAACTTTTGATTTCTCAGCGAAATTTGATAGAATATTTTTTTTTCTTGATGCCCCATCATTCTGTTGAAAATTTTCAGGAAAAGAAATTTTCCCATATAGTTGTTAACTCTAAGGGCGCATAACTCTTTATGTAACCTATTTTTTTCAATATCTTAACAGGTCAAAAAATTTCATTTACCTTTAACATCATACCTAGCAGTCATTTTATGTGTCAGGATTCCATAAATTGGTGACCCATTTACGTCTCATTACCCATTGAATACCTTAAGCTCGCAACAGCCGGTAGAGCACGGACTGTATTTCGTG